>JASKGM010030868.1:0-25717 GCA_034509205.1 Ceratonia siliqua | reverse complement strand
TGGGCTGGATGGGTGTTGGACTGGATGGGTGGTGGGCTAGACCCCCTTGTTGTTGTTTTTTTGCTGAGGGTCCGTTAGATTGCCAAAGAAAATGGCCCTTGGGCCCTTGTGGTTTTTTTTGTTTTTGTTTTGCTTTTTCATTTTGTTTTGATTGTTTTTTGTTTTAAATTTAATTTCTTTCTTTAATTTTTATATTATATACATATTTTTTTTCTATTTTTTGATTTTTGATTTTCTTATCTATTTATTATTTTATTATTATATTATTTTTTTAGAGAAATTCGTTAATCCCAAGACTTTAATGGACACCTGGACAAAATCAGGCGTTTACAGTAAAGATGACCTACAACACATTAACCAAATTGAAGAAGCAAAAATGCAAAAGAAAGATCTAAGGAGATATTCTTTATTATCAAACAAAGCCCCAAAATGAAGGAAGGAGAAAAAGAAGATGAAGGAAATCAAATATAGAAGCTGCAAATCTTTGGTTCAAATCAAGATGCTCTGATTATGAGAGAAGCTTAAAAGTTGCAACAATAATGGAAAATCAAATCCCATATTCCGCAACAATTTAAGGAGAAATGAGCAATGACTAACAATTGAAGAATTATAAAAAGAGGAAGAAAGAACATTGCAAAATACCAACAAAAGCTGCACTTCGAAACCTATGAGAAATATTTACAAATTACTACTCTAGTTTTGTTTCATTCCCTGTGAGTTACTATAAAAGAAAAAGCCAGAGAGTTTGTGAGCACAAAAGGGTATAGCTCATTAACTCTAAAAGAGAATATTTTCTTTTCAACTAAAATTTCTAATTTTGTTTGTGGTAAGCAAGTGAAAACCATTGGTGTGTAATTGATAGTGAGCTTGAAAACCATCATGTTCATGGTGAGCAGTAAAATCACATGTTTCTGGTGAACAAGGAAAATCAAGATTGTAAAGGAGTTGTTGATTAGTGGAGAAAAATCCCTTAGGAGTCAAAGGGATTAGACGTAGGTTTCACAATGAGACTGAACCAATATAAATTATTGTGTTCCTCCCTATCCCTTTTTAGTTCTTTAAGTTTTATTTTCAAATATAAAACTGACTAGTTCTTAGGTACCTTAAATTTTTTAGGTACCTGTTCAGGGAGCACTTTCATAATATTTTCTAAAACGTGTGTTTAAGTTGGTTTCAATTATGTTTTACAAGAAAATCCAGAAAAAGGTTTAAATTTTTATATTGTATCAATTCACCATTCCCTTCTTAGTACTATTTGACTTTCATAGGGGATAGATCCAATACCTCTTCCATAGGGAACACTTCCATATGCATGTGCCCATTTATATGACCTCCCTTATGCTTCCCGTTTATGGACATATAGTGTACATGATCATCATCAAACTCAACGAATGGAAAATAATCCATGTGCCCGTCTATATGGCCTTCCTTGTGCCTCTCATCCATGAACATGTTGGGAATAGGTTGCCTTGGAAAGCAAATTGTATTCCCTAATTTGATGTAAATACATTTTAATATTAATAAATAGAGTTGATTTATATAAACTTTATTTTCTAGCTATTAAGGTTCCTAGATTCTAATAAACCAAGATAAAATTTGCATAAAGGTTATGTAAAAAGATATATGTATTTAAATGAATCTAAAACAATATTCACAGTCACTGAATAGAGTTGATCACTTTATTCAATTAAGATTGCAGTGTCCAGATTACTTACATAAAAAGAATGAGATTCTTTTATAAGGGAATGATGAATCTTAAATCATTGAAGTAGTAGATTTCAAGTAATGACACTATTAAATGAATTGTAATCAAGTGAGATATCAAGTTCAAGTTAATATCATTACTTTGAACTTGAACTCATATAATTGCATATGTTAGTGGCAGCACCAAAATCCTGATAGATTGTGGACTCATGTTCATGACCATTGTGATCTTTTGATATACTATGGGCACAACCATTGTGTGACATTGATCAAGACTCTGTATGTTGGGATCATAGTGAGAGTGAACATCCGAGAACATAAATTCAAGAAATGGAGTTCGTAGTATAACATCACTTCTGGTGATTTCAGGAAGACAAATGACATATTTGTGCCTAGTTAAATGATAAATTAGCTACTTATCATTTCTATATAATTTTAGAAAAGTTTTAAAAGATTATCTAGTTACTTATCAATGTTCAACATTAACTTCTCATAATTTTAGGTATTATCAAGAGTGCAATCATGAGTCTTTGGTGACATGGCTTCATGATTAATAAAATTGGATTATCTTAATGAGATTAAAATAATCCTAAATTTATTGGAGCTTGAAATTCCTATGTCCAAACAGGTTCCCTGCCTAGCTTTGGAGAATTCAATCCATATTAAGTTGGAATAGATTTAAGACGAAGTTAATTGATAGCATTTTAGCTAATGTCTTTATTAAGACAAGAGTTGTCTTAATTTAGACAAATGTTGTCTTAATCATACTTGAAATGTGAGAAACATTTTTTTCACTAAAGAGACAAAAATAATTCTCACATTAGTTGTCTAATTTAAACAAGTGTTGTTTTAATTACATAATGAGATTTTAAGACAAAGGTTTGTCTTAATTAAGACAAGTGTTGTCTCAATTTAGACAGCCTTTATCTTAGTAATTATTTTTGGTTTAAGTACTTCAAATTAATATTTGAATTGTTCAAATATTTAGTTTGAAGAAGTTAATTAAAATAAAATTAAATCCCCATTTAAATAGGAATTTTGGCTATAGCATTTTATATAATAAAATTAATTTAATTATTTATTTATCCTAATGTTGTTGGAAAGTTTGAATTGTTCAAACTTTTGAAACAATCTCCTCCCCATGTGATGGAGAGGTGTATGGCCAAAGGAGGGGAATTGGTCTTTGACATGGTCCAATATATTGCCTCATAATTATCCTAATTATATAAGTAAATAACGGTTGAAAACTAAAAGAGTTTTAATTTCTTAAGTAACCTACATTCACTAAGAAACTAACTAAGTCAAAGGGATTAATAAAGTAAAATTCATTTGAATTTTTTAATTCAAACATGACCAATTAGAAAGCAACACGTGTTTTATTTAATTGTTAAATAAAATATGTTATTATCAAAATTAATAATATGATTATTAATTGATAAATAATTGGATAATTTGATTATCTAATATTTTCTATTAGTAGGCATATGAATCTCTAATGGTTAGGAATTGAGTTTTTGAATTACACTTAAATACTCTCACATGACCTAGGGTTAGCATACTATAAATATACAACATCTCCCTCTTGTGGTCGTACAAGTGAACATTGAGAAGAAAAATTCTTTTGTGTGCCACTGTAGAGTTCTTCACACCACACCAAGAGAAACAAATGGAAGGCTTTCTAATTTAATTTTGGAAGCTATCAATTATTTTTCTTTTATATTTTACTTTGTTCCAATCCCTAAGCCTGTTCACCATAAGTTTCATGGATTAGTACTTTCCAAAGAATAGGCAGTTAGTGCGCTTGGTTGGGAAGTGAATTGCAAGATTAAAGTGACTACAAGAGGTATGTAAAATTTTTATCTATTTTACGTCTCTTACTAGATGTGAGTTACTTGCCTATGTCTTTTGCTTCCACCTATTTGCAAGCTTGAATATTTTAAAACTTTTAAAACCCATGCTTGTACAATAAATACTTAGGATAAACAACTAGATCCAATAGGACATACAAGTGCATGTGAGCTAGGTGCACGTAGGATTCTACTATAGAAAATGCTAAGGGATCCTCCCAAAAGAGTTTTCGTGTGTCGTATAAAATAATTCATTTGCATGTAAAGTAGTTATGTAAAAATAGGAGTACATGAAATAATTTCATGTGCGTGTATAATGCCATAAGTAATGACAATATCAGAGGTATAATTAATGATACTCATATAAGATAAGAATGTAATACTCATGTAAATTTTGAAATGTAATAACCAAGTGAAAGTAGGAATATGCGGAATGGTTCATGCATATGTAACTTATTTATATGAACATAAGAAGATGAGACATTAACTAACATTGATGTTGTTTAAATTTCATATTAAAGACAAACATTAACACTCTTTCCTTGAAATATTTGAAAATATACTATATTACTAAGGCATATCTAAGTATTTCCAATTTCACTTCTCAGGTAAAGATTTCTCATGCACATTGATGCTTATTTTAACAAAAAATGTACATATACTTAACATGATCTAAACAAGTGGATGCCTTTTATAATATGTATATTGTTAGGAGAATAAGGTCCAAGATTTGACTATACAAAAATTAGATTTCCTTATACCTCTAACAATGAGTAAGCTTCATTTTCTATTTTCCAAGGAAGATCAAGTCATCTTTACAACGTATGTAACATAATCATATCCGAACATTTACAATCCATTTCTTTTTTATGCAAGACTAATCACATATAAAAGGATTTTCTTTTGTTAAGAATATATATATATATATATTTTACTTACATAATGTAAAATAATTAACTATACCTATCACATGTATTTTCTTATATGAAATAGAAATCAAGATTAATCACACAATATACATATTCCATAACCAACAAAACATGAATTATTTGATTATACACACATATAATTGGAGTACTTTATGTTGGATAAAGTAATATAGCATATCATGAGAAAACATTCACACAACTTGTAGCCTGGGGTAGAGAAATCCACTCACAATTTTGAAGATTTGATCCACACCTAACTAGTCTAAGTTGCTCTTGATAGCTGGAAGTCCACTTAAGTCCAAATCCTATATGGAGTTTCTTGTGACTTTCTCCTCTTCTAATCATCATTGTAAGAGTCATCAAATTTCAAGATTTAGAATTTTGTACTACCTATCATAGATCTTAAGTTTAAGGACTTCAACTTGAACCTTATATCATAAGACTAGAGAAACTTTACTTATTGGAATACTTAAAACCTTTAAAACATAATTTATTTTGATGTATACTCTCTATTTCCTCATGATTACTATAACTTTCATATGTTTCCAATAGAAAAATGGAGAAGCAACTCTTACTTTATCCCCCTATTCTGGTTTTCAACTCACGATGGTTCATTATTATAGATATAGTGGGCTACATAAAGAAAAGGTAAAGTACCATATAGGAGGATTGGCCGAAAGTTACATAAAATTTCTAGCTGAGTTATCTTTTTGGAACAGGGAAGCTAAAGAAGAGAAACCGAGAACTGAAGAGAGATAGCTATCTATGCTGGAGAAGAGATGGCTAAAGAAAAATTTAGGAGTTTAATTGAGATCTCCTAGAGAAAAAGGAAATGAGAGGGATTACTAGAGAGATAAATCGAGAGTTTTCTAGAATCAGCAAAGCTTTTCATTTGAAGAAAACCTAGATGTTCTCTAAAAAGAAAGCTAGATGTATGATACATGAACCTTAATCTTTAAAATTTCAAAGATGAAATTGAGATGATCAACAAGAAAACAACATGGAACTTACAATGGAAAGAAGAATGCCAAGCTGGAATCTCAATGATATTAATGCATAAGCAATCACGGTCAAAAAACAAAGAAGAGAAGGGAAAACAGGAAAGAGGAAATTAGGTTCCTCAATACACGAATCTCTCTCCAAAAGACTACTCCTAATATATTCATAATACAAAGAAATAAAAATAAACTTATAATAAAACTAGCTCAACAGGTTGACCTCCACATCATCAATATTAACTTCCATCTGTATCAAATCCTCCTCCTTTAAACAAACCTTGACCTCAAGGCTTAAAAGAAGGAAACTTCTTCAACAGGTCATGGTAAAATTCCCATGTGGCATCCTCGTAACACTTTTTTTTTTTCCATTTAACCAGAACTTTAGTAGCAACTTTACCCCTTCTATGCACGATAGTCTTGTCCAAGATGGTTTTCAATTCAATGGCTTCAAAGACATCAAGTAAAAGATGGTAGGGTTGAGGAAAGTGGTGTTGTACCCACATATTTCTTAAGCTGCAAAACATGAAACGCATGATGTATTTTAGCCTTAGTAGGAAAGGCCAAAATGTAAGGTACTACACCCACCTTGTCAATGATTTTATAAGGCCCAAAGTATCTAGGTACCAACTTTTGATTAACCCTTGAGACCATAGAAGCTTGTCTGTAAGGTTGAAGCTTCAAGTATACTAGATCACCAATCTGAAATTGTCTATTGCTTCTATGCTTGTTTGCATAATGTTGCATCTGCTGCTATGTCCCCATCAAATTGAATTGGATGACTTTAATCTCTCCTCCCTTGTTTGTAGACTTCTGTTCACTAAATCCACATTAGATTCACCTAGTAAATAAAGGAGTTATATAGGTGGGGGTTGTCCATAAACCAACTCATAAGGGGTGAGCTGAGCTACAGTATGGAAAATGGTATTATACCACTATTCAGCTAGAAGTAGCCACCTAGACTAAGAATTAGAAGTGTCACTTCACATGCACCTCATATAAGTCTCCAAGCACTTGTTCACCACTTTAGTCTGCCCATCAATTTGTGGGTGATAAGTAGTTGACAATTAAAGCTAGACTCCTTGACAAGTGAAGAGTTTCACCCAAAAGTCACTAATAAAATTAGGATATCTATCACTAGTGATGGTTGAGAAAGGCCATGGAGTTTAAAGACATTATCCATGAAACATTGGGACACTATAAGAGTTATGTATGGATAAGTGCCATAAAATGGGTTGCCTTGCTCAATCTATCTACAATCACCATGATGACAGATCTACCATGAGAAAGGGGCAATCCTCTATGAAGTCTATAGAGATATCACTCCATATATAGTCATGGATAGATAAGGGTTATAGGAGTCCTGGTGATACTGCATTATCATACTTACAGGTTTAGAAAGTGTTGAAGCTCCTAACAAATTACTGGATATCCTTAGTCATGTCTCGCCAATAAAACATGTTTTTGACCCTTTGGAGAGTAACATCTCTCCCGAAGTGTCCTTCTACTGGGGAAGTGCCCATCCACTCTAAAATCATGTTCCTCAACTTCAGATCCCTACCAAGGACTAACTTATTCTTCCTTCTTAATTGGCTATTTACCCAGGTGAAGTGCTTATGGCTAGTGGTTAGTTTGTAGCTAAGAAATCAGGGTATGCATGCCACTGTCTTGATACCAACTTTCCTGTATTTGAGTTAACAGATATGAATTAATGGAGTATAGGGCCACCAGTAAGAGTTTTGATCCTTGAACCTTAGAAAGAGCAGCTACTGCTATGTTATCCTTGCCTTGCTTGTATTTGAACTCATAATCAAATTCCATCAGTTTGGTTAGCCATCCCAGTTGGAATTGAGATGTGAGCCTTTAATCCAACAAATACTTAAGACTTTTTTGGTACATTTTTATGATGAAGTGTCTATTGAGTAGGTAATACCTCCACTTTTATACAACAAACACTATAGATAACTGTTCCTTCTCCTAAGCAAATAAGTCCTGGTGATGTGCCCTCAGGGCTCTACTAATAAAAGTAATAGGATGGTGATCCTGCATAAGCATTGCTGCTATGCCATGTCCATAGGAATCTGTCTCTGCTACAAATGTTTTGTTGAAATCAGGGAGAGATAATACTAATGCTAAATTAAGAGCAATTTTAAATTGTGCAAATGCATTCTCTGCTTCTGAATTCCACCCAAAATTATCTTTCTTAAGTAAATTCGTTAGGGGCTTACATATTTGACCATAATCCATCACGAACCTCAAGTAGTAGCTCGTTAATCTCAAAACACCCCTCAATTGCTTCATATTAGTTGGCATGGGGCATTTTCTAATAACTTCCACCTTGAAAGGATCTTGCTTCCAAAATAAAGTGGCATAAGTACTCTACTTGGGCTATAGCAAAATATCATTTGCTTCTTTCGGAAAACAACTTATGTTGAGTATTAATGAAAATACAATTCTCAATTGTATGACATCATCAATAGAGGAACTATAAAAGAGTATATCATCAAAAAAGACCAACACAAATTTCCTAAAATGCTCTTTAAAAACTAAATTCATAAGATACTAGAAGGTAAATGGGTCATTAGTTAACCCAAATGGCATTACCAAGTTCTCATATTGACCATCATTAAGTTTTAAAGGTTGTTTCATGTATGTCTTCAGGCTGCATCTAACCTGATGATATCCAGCTCTTAGGTCAATCTTAAAGAAAACCACAGAGCCTCCTAATTCATCCATGAGATTATTAATTAGAGGAATAGGAAACCTATCTTTAACTGTTTGTATGTTGAGGTCTCCATGTACCATCTTTCTTTCTCACTAAAACCATTGGGGAAGTATAAGGGCTATTACTATGCTATATCACACCAGAATCAAGCATCTCATTCACCAATTTATCAATAATGTCCTTCTTGTAGGATGCATACCTATAAGGACTTTTTATTGATAGGATTTATGCCTTGTAACAATGGTATGTGATAGCTATGCTCCTGTCCAAATGGGGGTAAACCCTTTGATTCCTTAAGCAATTTAGTAAACTCTTGAAATAGCATGAATACAGGGTATGGTTGTGACTAGTTAGTGTTGGTAGCATGAGTAGTTAAGGAATGCAACATAGGGGTCACCTCTTAAGTAGTTGGCTCACGAATCTATATCATGGAAAATTGCACATCTTATGCAAGCACTTTACCCAATTGTCGTGGCATTATAGCTTTTACAGAAGCTATAAGAGACCTTTTTAATACATGCTGTCTTCCTGCAGTAGGGAACTCCATTGTGAGTTTAGTAAAGTCCCACAAAATAGGACCCAAAGTAATCAACCTTTGTATTCTTAGAACCATGACACAATAGCTTAAAGGAATCACCATTATATTAGCTTGGAAATGATAGTTCTATATATACAAACTGAACCCTATAACCATAGTTGCTACCTTCAATTTACTGTCATCAGCCATTGAAACAGAAAGTGGAGTAGCTTACTCCAGTTTGCACCTTAATCTGTTGGCAACCTTATCATCTAAGAAATTATAGGTAGTTGTCTATAAAGATATGTAAAGATTTTTTATTGCAGTAGATTGTTATCCTCATGGTCTGGTAACTAGGAATACCTATGAGACATAAACTGATATGTGAGGTTGCTCATCACTTGTATCCCAATTAGCACCCTCATCATCTCTCTCTTTAACTAAATCTTCCTCTTCATCCACATGCAACAAATAGAGCTGAGCCTTCTTGTGTTTCAAGTGATGGCTTAAGATGTAAGGTTCATCATAAGTGAAGCATAACCTTTTTGCCTTCTTCTTATTTATATAAGCTTAAGACACATGTTTGGAATGGTTATGAATGAATTTGTTGGAGTTTGTTGAGGAATTTACAAAGGTAGTTGGCTTGGGTAAGAAAGGTGGTGTCACAATGTGACAGCCGGTGAAAAAGCCATCATTTTATGATTTTGGGGCGCGTAAGGGAAAACGCAGAGAAAATGGGAGTCTCTACCAATTAATTAGAAGGATAATTGGGATCCTTAAAAAAAGAAAGGAAAAACTGGCCCTTGGAACTAGAGGAAGGGTTTGGGAGTCTAATTACGTGTGGGGAAGGTGTTAGGCACCCCACAACGTCCATCCCTAAGGATGGTTACCCTAAATCGTTTGTGCTTAATAATTTTACTATATTTAAATTACCCCTTTTTATTAATAAAATAATAATGGATAAAGATGGAGAAATAAATAACTAGACCTGCCTTACCAAGTAATGCCTACGTACCCTGAAAGGGATCAAGGTCAACGTAGTTTGGAATATTTGGGTAATTTGATTTATGTGAGATATATGATCTCCGAATGGATAATGTTAGGACATTATGGGAATATAAAATCCCACTTAAAGCCTGAAAAATAAATTAGGAATGGAACATTGAGAAGAATATACCTCCATTGAATGCCCAACAAAATTGAGACTTTGGAAAAATAAAATTCCACTAAAAGTCTAGAAAGAGAAATAAGTGGGACATCGGAGCCTATGAGATTTTAGGCTTTGGGAAAATAAAATTTCACTGAAAGTCTAGAAGGAGAAATAAGTGGGACTTCAGGGAAGATGAACTTCCACTGAAAGCCTGTGAGATTTTAGGACATTGGGGAGTATGTAACTCCACTGAATATCACGAAGATTAGGACCTTGGAGAAGGTAAACTCTTACTAAAAGTCCTTTGAAAGTGGGGGGAATTTTATCATACTAAGCCAAATTTAATTTACCCATATTTCAAAAATGAAATTTTTTGAAAATAATGGGGTATGGATATAAATTACTGAAAGTATTGGGGTTCAGAATAAGACCTTTTAAATCATAAGGATTAAAATAAAATTATTAAATATTGGGGTTAAAACAAAATTATTAAAAATAACGGGGCTGAAACAAGAAAAATAATGGAGCCAAAATGAAATTTATGCCAACATAGGAGTCAAAACACGATTTACACAAATAAAGAGACCAAAATGCAATTTATTGAAAATATTAAGAATAAAAAATGAGATTCACGAAAATATTGTGTCACAAAATGAGGCTTTGAGGAATTATATAAACAACCTCATACTTTAGCAAAATTTTCTTTGAAAGTATTTAGGACCTGAAACTATATTGGTAAAAATGGGCTTTTTAGAATGATTGGGGTAAGTCACAATGAAGTGGGCCTTTAATCAAAAGAAAATTGTATGAATTGGTCTTTGAGGCTTCTTTTCCTTTGTATAAATAGTTAGAATGGGTCCTTGAAACCCATAAAAAAAAAACAATGAATTAATTGGGTCCTTTGGGTATTCATTCCAAATAAACTAATTAGTCCCTTTTTATTTAATCACTTTCTATTGATAAATCAAATTAGAGGGGATCATTATAATTCCATTTTGAGAGAAATATTATAGAGGCCCTTGAAACCCATTTCAATTTTTTTGCAAAAATATAAAACTTAATTGGGATTTTTGGAATCTACTCATTTCCAAAGTGATTTTATAATTGAAGGGAGTCCTATTGTACTCAACTTGAAAACTCTTTCAATATTATTTTCAATGAAAACTCCAAAAAGTGAACATCAAATATTTTCAAAATCAAATTGAATTGTGGGGATAGCCATTTCGAAAATTCCACCACAAACTAGTAAAAAAATTTTAGTTTAATATCTAGCCTTTGTCCCAAGTAAAGAAAAAAACAAAATCAGTTGGTATTTTAGACTCACACTATTTGACCTCCTAAATATAATACAAACAGAGTTAACAGTAATCTTGTTAAGATGGGGAATTAGGATGGGGAACTCACTTATGAAACCAAAACCTTGCTAACAGCAATCCAATTTGGAAACAATAAGAAAAATGCTATATCCTGAATAGAAAAGAAATAAAACCACTCTGAATGGCCACCAACCATGATGAATTGAAGGTTGGTATCCCTTATTGAAAGAGATAATTTCAAAGCAATGACAAACGGCAAAAAAAGAATCAAAATATAAAAAAACAAATAAAAGTAAAACAAATGCTAACCCAATAAACAATCTCATGCACCATGCTTTGAGTCAGGACCCAAACTCTCACTCTGTATTCGTATCAGAAGCAAGTTCAGGCTTAATATTCAATCTAAACCCATTCTTAGATTAACATAGTTATGAACCAAAAATCCCCAATGGAAATAAAATACCCGTGAAGTGATGTTGTGAAAATATGGATTTTACACACTGGAATACTAGCAAACAGACCTCAAAACAGAGTTTGAAAAATGAGATTCCTAGCACCGGGATACCAGCATTCCAACATTCATCCACTAAACAAGATTGACACTCAACATATCAAATTATAGCATAGCATCAAACACACCTTTCTACACTACAGAATGTAAGCATAAGTCCCTAATAAACCATTCAAATTCGAATTCCAGATTAATTATAGCAGATTTGCATGTATTCTGACATTATAGCATAAACTCCCATGCAAACTAAGATTACTTGAATCAGATAGTAAACTTCAACTCAACACACAGTAAATTTAGCAACAATTTTTTTGAAGAAAAGATGATAAAAACCCAAACCAAATTACCCCTTTGATTTAACGAAAACCCAATTTTGCAGGAGAGTTAATTCTGACTTCAATCTCCCCGGTATGCCTCCTCCTCAATTTCGTTCTCTCATCTCAGCAGCTCTCGGTTGGGTCCCAAAATTCCCCGTGCCTTTCTCTCTCAGATCCTCCTTCGACTCTCAATAGCTCTCTCTATTTATGTCAGTCTTGGGTGTTATCCACTCTTAGTCATTCTCCTTGCTCTCGGTTGGGTTTCATTTTATAGCCAAAAATTAGAATCAAAATCCCTAAATCACGTCCCTTCCCCACGGCATGATTTAAACGAAGCTATGGATAAATCTCATCTGGAATTTCCTTTTCACCTTCCTCAACTGAGTCTTCGTATCCCTTGACTGTTGCTAAGAATCCGAAAAAGAAATCACGAAGTGGGATGCTCGATTCTGAAGGAGACAGGAGATGGAGTGTCGCGGTTAGTATTCACCAGTGAAGGAGGTTTCCTATGAATTTGTGGTGAGAATCATGGTAAGCTTGGGACGGGAATCACGGTGTTCTGCCATCGAGAATCAGGGAAGGAAAAGAGAACAGATGGGTGAGGTGATGTAGGGATGAGGAGAAATCGGCGAGATTGACTGGGGAGAAAGGGAATCGGGGAGATGATGGAGGTGGAAGGGACGCGGGGGTGAGATGATTTAGGGATTTAGGGATTTAGGGGATTCGGGTTATGAGTTCGGTCCGGGTCAGGTGTTCGGATTGGGCTTAATGTACGGGCTGGATTGCTAGACTATCCGGTTTGGGCTTGTTGGGCCCCTTCCTTTTTTTTTTTTTCATTGGGTTGGACCTTTTTGGGCTGCCAGAAAAAATAATTTTGGGCATTTTTTTTCTTCTTCTTTTTTTCTTGTTTTTTCGTTTTAAATTGATTAATTAATTTTTTAATAATATTTCTTTTTATCTCTCCTTTTTTATTTTATTACTTTTATTATTTATTTTTAATTATTTCCATATATCTTTTTTTCTTCTTTTTTTCTTTAAAAAATTTATTTATTATTTTTTGAGAGAAAATTGTTAATTTTAATAAATCCCTGAACAAAATTAGGTGTTTGCAAAGGGTAAGGTGTTTTGGGTCCTACTTAATGGCACACTCACTATTTTTGGATGACTATTATAGGGTTCTCTTGCCTCATGAAGTTTGGATAAGGCAGAGGCTTGTCTCACTGATTTGGTTTGGAACATCTTCACATGTATTTGGATGTCAAATTTGAAACCAGTAAGGAAACAACTAATAAGGTACTCTTCATGTAAGCTAACTCTAGTAAGCAAGGCATCAAATTGATCATGGTACTCCTATACTAACCCTATCTAATGTAAATTCTTAAGTTCAAGCACAGGATCATCATAAACCTCTCCAAATTTGTCACTAATCACCTTAACATACTCAGTCCAGCTAGGCAAGCTAGCGGCTAACAATGATTTAGTGAATGCATGATGCCATTGGAGGGCGTTTCCCTCTAAATAAGTAGTAGATAATTTGACTTTCATATCATTTAGAGTGTTATCAATAAGAAAAAACTGGCCACATTTGTAAATCCACTATTTAGCATTTTCACCATATAATTTAGGGAATTCCACCTTAGACAATCTTGTAGCACAAGAATACAAACTACTAGACTGAGAGTGGTTTATATTGGTAACTTCATGGACAATATTGCTTCTATCTCCTTTATAAGATCTTTCTCTTTCTTTCTGCTTGTTAGCACCTACTAGCATACTCTCCATGCAACTGAACATTGCTACCATCTTGTCCTCCATTGTTGCCACCATTCTATTCTCCATTGCTCCATTCTTGTTAATATTTTCTTCCACCTTACTGATGGAATATCTAATGTCTGGTTGAATCTGCCATTAGAGGAATTAGATGACTAACTTTCTTTCTTTTTTCTTTTTTTAACCTTCTTCGTCGTCTGCTCACTAGCCTACCTTCACGAAGGAGACGCAGTCACCAAAAAGCTTTTGTGTTAATGGGGAAGCTAGAAGGAATCATGAAATAAAGGTTATGCATGGTTGTTGTCACAGATGGAACATCATTGTAGGTTAGGTCGCAGAATTGTTAGCTATGATAACATTGATAAGGAATTTTAATCTTCAGAATTTCAAAGACGAAACTAAGAAGATCAACAAGAAAACAGCAAGGAATCCACAATGAAAGTAGAATGCAAGATGAAATCTCAATTATATTAATGCATAAACAATCACAATCGTAAAACATATAAGGGAATGGAAAAGAGGAAATAGGAAATTAGGTTTCTCAATACATGTGTCTCTCCCCAAAAAACTAATCCTAATATATTCAAGATACAAAGAAATAAAATTAAATAGATAACAAAGCTAGCTCAGCAAGTTGACCTCCACCTTAACAATATTGACTTCCACCTATATCAATGTATGGCTGAAAAAGGATGAGAGCTCCTAGATATTTCTAGTAAGAGAAAAATCTGGAACATAAACAAAATAATCTAAAGAAAATGGAACCAAGTAGCTACTGATATTTGCTGAAGAAACTTCCATATACACAATCGTGGAAGTTAATGCTCAAGATTTTTATAAAGAGGACCAATATTTTGCACAAAATTAAATGTTCACTCACAGCATGCAACTAACAAAATTACTTGAGTTATTTTAAAATAATGCTTAAGTTTCTACAAATATTTTCATTATTTTATAAATTGT
The DNA here is from genome assembly GCA_034509205.1 of Ceratonia siliqua. NCBI lineage: Eukaryota > Viridiplantae > Streptophyta > Magnoliopsida > Fabales > Fabaceae > Ceratonia > Ceratonia siliqua. Next base: position 10,973 of record JASKGM010030868.1, on the reverse strand, counting down.
CATCCTCTTAATTACCATCATGCTAAAAATTTATAAAAGTAAATAAAACTTTTATTCACTTAAATAATTAAATGTTTATTTTTCCACCAACATAAATTGGGAAAATGAAATTTCCTAAGGAAAAATATTCATCAAGGAACTTTCGCAGCATAACATTACAAATTAGCTTTGGCACTTAGAAGATTAAATGAAGCTATGCATTTTAGCTTTCAAATGACGTTGGAATCATGTGATTTTGACATCCGAACTGAACATCATGTACATTTTACTATAGAAAGGTCTAACAAGCTCGACAACAAATGTTTTCTTTACTCTTAGTCTAATCTCCTCACTTAAGTTCATACACATCTAAGATTCAATAAGTAATAAAATAAGTCAATTAAGCACCAATAACTAAAGGAAAATTATCACAAATTGAGGTAAAATATTATAGAAATAATGTATATAAATTAACATCACTTCACTTTATTTTAATTCATTGATGTTTGTATAACACTCCATGTAAAACCAATAAAAACCAATAAAGGATGAAAGATGGAAATACAATCTTGTGTGCTTAGAATATGTACATGACACTATCCTTAAAACGCTATTTTCCACCACTAGTTACTACCGGGTTCAAGCAATTACGTTTCTACGATTTATCTAAGCACCTAAAGAACAACATTTAGCAATGATATTGTTTTTTCCTAAAAAAAATTTCTGATAGATGAAGGAAGTGAATAGAAAGAAACTTGAATGTGTAAGTGACATTTCCTTTTCTGGATTGTTGCTTATATATAGCCTTTTTATTGAACCATTATGTCTGCTCAAAATTATATCAGTTGGAACCTAGCAAACACAACTTTCTGATGAAACATCAAGTCTGTTTGCATAGGCCATGCTGCTCTAGTTCTTGGGCACAGCAGCGCCACTGTTTTTGGAAAAATAGACACAAGTCAGAGCCTTGAGGGCTGCAGCATTGTATCATGGGTGCTGCGACATGGGCGCTGCAACTTTACCCAATGGGAGCCTAAGCTACAGCGCTAGTTTCTTAGCGCTATAGCACTACTGTTTCTTCTGAAATAGTATGTTGGCTATAGGCACTTTTCCATTAACTTATGTTCAACACTCCCCTACTTAGTTTGTAAAACTAGGTGTCTTCCTTTAATCCAAAATAATTCATGCATAAAAGAAGGTATCTTTTTTATTTGAACCATCTCTTAGTGTAACATTTTAAAGTCAAAACAAACTTATTTGTAGCTTTTGAAGCTTTGAACCATAATTCTTTAATGTTAAAACGAAAAATGGCGCACACATGAATTAATCATAATTCAGAATTAGCTCGTCGATATAATAGCACTTTATTTAGCCATGTGCTATACCTAGATTTCATGAACATTTACAAAGTAAAAACCCCCAAACTTTGTTAGAAGCGCTACCACTCCTTGATGTCCATATAGGTGAAGTTCCTCCTAAAGAATGTATCTTTAGGGTTCATTAAGAATTTACAATCGTCCTATGTTTTCTTTAATTTTAACACTAGTCTTGGAATGAATTTCTTTTCTAGTGCTTATAGTCACTTGTCAGTCATTTGTTGTTACCCTTTGAACTTTAGACTAGACATTTTATTATAGTAAAAGTAGGGTTTCCATTACTGGTGACTTTAGTTAATGAATTTTAATCACATTCCAATTGCAGTTCCTCTCACTTTCTCACCGATGAAACCTTTTGTAAACGGATCCGCAAGATTATTATCTGTTCATATGAATTGCACCGCGACTATACCATCACGAATCAACTATTTAATGTAATCATGTTTCTAACTAACATGCATAAAATTTCTGTTGTACACTTTGTTAAATGCACAACTCAATATTGCTTGTCTATCACATCGCAAATGGCATTGGTTATGGCCACAACACTATATCAAGCAATAAATTCCTCAGCCATTCTGCCTCTTTGCATGTTTTGCTAAAATAACAAACTCAGATTCCATGGTGGAATGAGTTATATATGTCTGTTTCTTGGAAGACCATGAGACGGCTCCTCTACCAATGGTAAACACCTATCCAGACGTTGAAAATTTGTTTCCTTCGAGCTATTCTTTCAACTAACATCACAATAATCTTCAAGTACTCTTGGAAAATCATTTTAGAAGAGTCTTAAATTAATAGTTTTTATTAGATATCCAAAGACTCTTTTTATGCCATTTCAATGAGTTATACTTGGATAACTAGTGTACCTTAAAAGCTTATAGACCACAAATGAAATATCGAGTCTAGTACAATGCATTGCATACGTCAAGCTGCCAATGACACTTGCATATTCTAGTTGAGATATGGACATTTTTTCACTTTTTTAATTTTCAAGTGATTAAACTTATCTAAAATATTCTCAACATAATGAGATTGATTTAAGACAAAAATCCTACTATGCCTTTTAACCTTTATCCCTAAGATGGTATTTACTTCTCTAAGATCTTTCTTAATCATGTGAACACTTGATTTTGTCCATATATTTTTTAAATTTAAAAAAAAACCAAAAATTCAAAAAAATTAAGAAAATGCAAAAATTAAGAATAATGATAATAATGACAAAGAAAGCATAAAAAGTGTAGGAAAATAGAAAAAAGTTTAAAAATCAAAAGTTTAAAAACAAAATAAAGATAATAATAATAATAATAGTAAATAAAATAAAATCACAAAAATATAAAATATTATTTTACCAAAATAAAAATAAAAATAAAATATTTTATGACGCCACCACCACTTCTCTTATTTTTTTTCTTCCTCTCCTCTTTTGCCACATGTCCCCTTTTCATATTTTCTCTTTTTTTTTCCTTGTCTCACACCTCCCCCCTCTCTTTCCCATTACTTTTTTTTTTTTTTTTTACTTATTTATCATTTCTCTCTTTTCTTTCTCACTCACTTTAACCTACCCCTTTTAGTGAAAACCTACCCCTTTTAGCTTTTCACATACCAGCAGCCAACCTCATCCCTCTCTTCCCCTTCTCCATTTGCAACCAAAACCTAGCCACTATTCTCGTTATTCCATCTTCCTTTGCATTAGCCACCCCTTCCCCATTTTGTCTATTCACTCGGCCTCCTTCTCATCTCTATCGCATTCTATTTGTTTCTCCAAGCTTTTCTATTCTTCTCTTCTAAGCCAACTCATCTACCTTCAGCTGTTACTCTGTAGCGTCGTACACCCCATCTTTTCTCTCCTTTAATGCTTCAGTCTGTTTCCAGGTTTTATCTTCATTGGGGTCCAATTGTTGACTTCCGAAATGTGCTTTCTCTTCATCCCACTTCCAGTGCATGCAAGGGGATAAGAAGAAATTTTTCTTGGTTTGGAGTGACAGACCTTGCCTTTGGGTTTGTCTGTTATGTTGCCTATAAATAGGGAGGATGGTCAAGAAAAAGACAACAAAAGAGAGCAAAAAAGAGGCCTCAAAGAATTTCCGGGAAAAGAAGAAAGTTTGAAAATACAGAGCACTTAAAGAGGAAAATTTTAGAGGAAAATGGAGGACTTTGAATAGAAGGGAATTTTTAGAGAAGATTGCAGGAAGAAGAAGATCTTGTGAAGGTGTTATTTCGGTTTTTGGGAAGGTAAGTCCTCTTCGTGTTTGCCTTGTTCTTGTCCTTCGCTTTTCTGCATGTCGCTATTTTTTTTTTTAGTTGATCATGTAACTGCTGTTTTATAGTTAAGCATGTTGCTGCTGTTTTTTAGTTAATCATGTTGTTGTTGTTAATTATGTTGCTGTCATTTTTAGTTAATCATGTTGCTGCTGTTTTAAATATGTTGCTGCTGCTTTTTTAGACATGTTGCTAGTGGTTTTTTAAATATGTTGCTCCTGCTTTTTTTAGATATGTTGCCACTGGTGTTTTTCTTAGATTTGAGGCTGTGTTTTTAAATATGTTGCATCATGCTGCTGGTCTTTTTTAGACTTGTTGCTACTGTTTTTAAATATGTTGCGGCTGTGATTTTAAATATGTTGATGTTGTTTTTTAAAACATCATGCTACTGGTTGTGTTTATATATGCTGCTATTTTTTTAGACGTGTTATTGCTAGTTTTTTTAGATATGTTGTTGCTGCTATTTTTTTAAACTTATTGCTGTTGGTTTTTCTTAGACATGTTGCTTTGGTTTTTTGTGTTGCTATTGTGAATATGTTGTTAGGATATTTCAATATATGTTGCTGAGTGTTTCAAATATCATGCTGTTGGAATTTATTTTTTGCGTGTTGAGGAAGTTGCTCATTATCTTTTTGTGTTTAAACATGAAGTTGTTGGGTTTTTCTTTGTTTGCATTTAAGTTCATGAAATGGTTTAGTCTAATTTGTGGGTTATTTTGGGGTCTAGTATCAATCTGTGGGATATTGTTCTGATTGGTTTCTTGTATTTAAATTTGGATTAATATGAACCAATTGGATTAAAGGGACCAAGACGAAGCTGATTTTTTTTTATATTAAATATAACTTGATTAATTTTAAGATAAGAGGCGCATTCTTTTATATTTTTGTGCCCAAACTGAACTAGGCCTTAGGCATTATGTGGATGAATGCTATTTGTTTTCTTAACATGAGAAATTTATTTGAATACACTAGGTTTGAGTTTGTGGTTCGATCCCTGTTATACTTTAACCATGTTCTTTCGAGGTTTAAAGCATATTTGAGAACGTCTGTTCAGGTTGTCAATTTTATTCCTGAAAGTACAATTGGGTGTGGTATATTACCAAGAAGGAATATGGATCCCATTATTCATGATAAGTTGAAATGTGGAATACCCCAAAGCTCAGAGCCCTATACCCAAATAGGGATTTTTGAGTAGTTTGTGTGTTATTAGGTAACTATTCATTTTCTCCATCATTATTTTGTATTTATAATTTTATTTATTCTATTTTTATTCCCATTTTCCTATTGTTGGCTTAAGCCCACCCCATTTATTTTACTTTCAGTTTTTTTATATATATATATACCTTAGGTAATTTATTTTGGCTTTACCAAATAGAAGGCTAGGTGTCCAACGCACTTAGTTTTTTTCCCTAAAATAGAAACAATAATGAAAGCAAGGTGCAGAACACGTTGACTCCAAAGGCCTTTAGGCAAGGTGACATTTTTGGGGCTCCAAGGGTCTTGGATATAAAAGGTTCTAATGGCCTTTTAATTGAGTAATATATAAGGCCTAAAGGTTTCTCGAAATAAATTGGGTTTTGTAAAATTATGGACTTGAATTATGTTCAAGCATGGTTACAAAGAATTTTCCATGACCTAATTAATCAAAGAATTTTCTATGGCATAAATGAACTTTTTTTTTCTAAAGTCCAATTGATTAAATGATCTTCAAAGAAGCCTAACGCCCAAATTTCCTACAAAAAAAATCCAAGGATCAGTTCATTTTCAAAAGTTTTTGGGTTCTAACAGTCTAAATAGAATTATCATTTCCAATTAAATAACTTTTGAAAAGACTTTGAAGCTTAAATTCTAAAGCATTGGAGTTCAAAGGCCCATGAGCCAACATATTTTAAAAAGCTTAAGTGAGAGTTTTAAATTGGGTTTGAAGGACTCAATAGAAAAGAAACATGAAATTTAAATGATAGTTTGTTTATTTATCTTTCTTCCTCCAAGGTGGTTTCAAAGATTAGCATTCCCTTTGTAAAACGTAATGTAGAGAATTATTCTCTTATTATATTAAGTTTTAAGTAGAGATTTAATCTCTCATTAACTTATTATTTTCCTTCAATGATAATTTCAAGGACTACAATTTCTTATCCAACATTATATGGAGAATTGTTCTTCTATAGTGTTTTAGGCTTTATGTGAAAAGTTATTTTCCCTATAGACTTAATTCTTTATAAACAATATGTGAAAAGTTATTTTCTCATATTGTTTTAAGCTTTATATGAAGATTTATTCTTCTATATTATCTTATTTCATCCATAGGCTTTGGGTGGAGGTTTATCCTCCTGCATTGTCCTAACTTCTAAAGATTTTGGGTAGAGATTTATCCTTACATTATCTTATTAAAATAATTTTTGTCTTAGGGTTGAGGTTATATATTCGCCCTAAACAAAATCAAAATACTATATGCCTTAAGGTTGAGATCGTATATCCGCCCTAGGCATATTGAACTACATGGGCCTTGCTCTCCATTAGGGTACGTAGGCTCTTACACAGTAAGTTAGGTCCAATTTTTTTATCCTTTTCATATCGTATTAATAAAAAAGGATAACCAAAATAATTAAAATATAATAAAATAAAAGCACAAACAATTAATGGTAACTATCTTTAGGGATAGACGTTGTGGGATACTTAATACCTTCCCCACTCGTAATTTGACTCCAAACCTTTTCTTTGCTTTCTAAGGCCAGTTTTTTTATTTTTTAGAGGATTTCAATTATCCTCCCAATTAATTAGTGGTGATTCCATTTTTTATAAAATCTATGTGTTTTGGTCATCTGTTACGTTGTGATAAAGCAAGATACTTCTTAGTCTCATTAACTCCATCCATGTTTGTTCCAATGATAACCATATCATCAATATACATGCATATAATCACAACATGATTTTCTGTATACTTCACATATATGCACTTGTTTGCAATGTTATGCTTAAAACCATGAGATAATATTGTAAAATCAAATTTCTCATGCAATTGCTTTGGAGCTTACTTTAAACCATACAAAGACTTTACTAATTTGCATACCTTCTTCTCATTTCCAAGTAATACAAACCGTTCGTGTTGCTCCATGTAAATGTCTTCATCAAGTTCACCATTAAGGAAAGCTATCTTTACATCCATTTGGTGTACATATAAATGATAAATTGATGCTAATGTAAATAGTACCCTAATAGATGTAATTCTAGCCACTGAAGCATGTGTCAAAATAGTCTATTCCTTCCTTTTGTCTAAACCCTTGTGCAACAAGCCTAGCCTTAAAGGTTTGAAGAGTTCCATCTGTATGATATTTTCTTCTAAACACCCATTTACATCTTATTGGTTTGGAATTAGGATCCAAGTCAACCAACACCCAAGTGTTGTTAGATAAAATGGAATCCATTTCATCATTTATAACTTCTTGCCAAAACGAAGCATCTCTTGACTCCATAACTTCTTGATCTTTTTCTTATTTCCTTCTACCAAGAAAATAATGGATTCCGGAGAAATAAAATCTGAACCTAAATTTTTCTCCTTTCTCACTCTTTGACTATACCTAGGCTTTTGTATAGGTTCCGTAATTATGGAATCATGTATAAATTTATTTTCAAAAAATTGAACATCTCTTGATTCCACAGTCACATTAAAATCTAAATCTAGAAGTTTATATGCTTTAGAGTTTTGTGCATATACTACAAAATTACTCTTCAAAGCACTTGGTCCTATCTTAACTCTTTCTGGATATGGAATTCTATAGAAAGCTATACATCCTCAAACTCTACGATAACTTAGATTTGGTATTCTGCCTTGCAATAGTTCATATGGAGATGCTCCTAATTTTTTAGAAGGTACCCTATCATGCACATAACTTGCTGTCAATAAAGCTTCTCCTTATAGATTTATAGGTAATCTTGCATTTAAGATCATAGAGTTAATCATATCAACTAATATCCTATTTTTTCTTTCTGTCAAACCTTTTTATTGAGGAGTATAGAGAACAATAGTTTGATGTATGATACCATTTTCCTCACATAAATTTGAAAATTCTGTAAAAAAATATTCTCCACCTCTATCACTTTTAATGATCTTAATTTTCTTATCCTTTTGATTTTCTACTTCAGATTTATAACATTGAAACATCTCAAATACTTGATTTTTTTATTTCATCAAGTACACATATTTAACTTTGATTTTACTAGTGTCATTGCAATCAATTAATCCATGCCTTGACATATATTTAACTGTATCATAATTACTATGTGCAAGCCTATTATGCCACAAAGAAAATGAGGAACCAACAATATAAACAGAAGCATTTTTTTTGTCATTAATATTAATGCTAAGTTTGAACATGCCACTACAACTATAGCCCTTCCTCACAAACACTCCATTCTTGGATAATACAATTTTTTCACTCTCAATTACAATTTTAACTGCTCTTTTATTTAATAGATTTGTAAAAACAAGGTTCTTTATGATGTCTGGAACATGTAGCACATTTGGGAGAACTAACTTCTTTCTCGAAATAAATTATAGTGTCACTATGCCCCTTCAAAGCACATATACCTTTCTATTGTTTCTCATTAGCACTTTCTATCCATCTGTCACTTGTTTATAGTTCTTGAATAAAGCTCTATCATGGAAAACATTAACAGACGTGCTAGAATCATACCACCAATCATTGGTTTTGGAAGGTACTGTCATATCTACTTCAGTAATCAAACCATAAACAGTATTAATTTGCATATTAGAAACCATGGCAAAAATTTTTTCAACCATGTTGGCTTCTTTAGAATTCTCATGTTCCTTCTTTTGTTTCTTGATCCTAAATCAGCAATTCTTTTTTAGGTGTCCGATTTTTCCACAAAAGAAGCAAGTTTTGCCTTTGCTCTTTTGATTTTATGGTTTATGGTTCTTTTGTGCCTTCCTCTTGTTTCCACTAGTTTTGGATGTATTTTCTGCACTTACAAAGTTCACCTTAGAAACATATTCATTATGCCTCTTTTGCAAAGTTCAAGTTTCCTTTTCAATGCATAAATGTTTTAAAATCTTATCTAAGGTGAAGTTTTCAGTGGTGCGCAGGAATTTCTTCCTATAATTTTTCCAACCTTGAGGTAATTTGGAAATAATGACCCCCACTTGGAAAGATTCAGGAGTTATAACATATACATCCTTTAACTTTGAATCCAATACTTGAAAATGATGCACTTGATCAAGGACATTAAGATTATCGACCATAAGAAATTCAAAGTATTTCATAATTAAAAACTTATATATTCCTTACTTTTCAGTGTTGTAAGTTGTTTCTAAAGCCTCCAGTATCTCCTTTATTGACGAGATTGTATGATAGGGATAACATAGTCGATCAGATAATGTGTTGAGAATGTATCCTCTTCATAAAACTTCATCATCTGCTCTTTTCTTCATTTTCTCCACCAATTCTTGGGAATCTTCTTTATTTGGAGGTGGAATAATTTCCAATTCTGGATCAAGAAGGTAGGCAATCTTCATTGCAATTAATAGGAACAACATTTTGTCCTTCCATCTATTGAAGTTCATGCCATCAAAGTGGTTCAACTTTACAAAGTCTTGATTCACGACTTTGAAGCAGATTCTTGTGTTGTATCCATCTTTTGTATGCAAATTAACGTTTTAAGATTTTAAAAACAGTAAAGGATGGAAGATGGAAACAAAATCTTGTATGCTTAGAACATGTACAAGACACTGTCCTTAAAACGTTATTTACCCCCACTAGTTGCTACCTGGTTCAAGCAAATATGTTTTTAGGACTAATCTAAGCACCCAAAGAACAATATTGAGCAATGATATTGATTTTTCCTCAAGAAATTTTCTAAATAAATGAAGGAAGTGAATAGAGAGAAAATTGAATGTGCAAGTAACATTTTCTCTTCAGGATTGTTGCTTATATATAGCCTTTTCATTGAACTATTGTGTCTACTCAAAATTATGTCAGTTGGAAATCAGTAAACACAACTTTCTAATGAAACATCATGTCTGTTGGCATGGGTGCTGCGGCTCTGGTTCTTGGGCTCTGTAACGCCACTATTTCTAGAAAAATAGACACAAGTCAGAGTAGTTAGCGCTACGGCGCTACGTCATGGGTGCCACAATACTATTCCATGGACACTGCAGCACCTATCGGCTAGAGGGCAGTAGAAGCCTGAGGTACAACGCTACTGTTTCTTCTAAAATAGTATGTTGGGCTACTGGCACTCCATACTCGATTTTCACAAACTATTAACTTATGCTCAACACTCCACCCTCAACCACATTATATATGCATGCATTCAGGGGGGACCAATATGAGGACACCAATATTTATATATTCTTGACCTTTTTTTTTTATATATGACATCATATGGAATTTAAGAGCCTATGCTTGATCTAGGGAAATATTTATACTAACAATACAATATTATTGTTATTTATATTTTTTTATGTAATATATTTTAAATTATAATTAAGTTAATTATTAAAACTTAAAAAAATATTTATGTATCAAAACGTTTATGTCAATAATATTTAATTTTTTAATATTAGGTGGTACTAGAAATATTATTTTGATCTAGTTCCTATAGGGAATGAGCCACGAGAGGGGCTTCCACAATGTAGGCAATAAACCTAGGCACAACACTAGAAACACGACATGTGGCACTGGACATTACATGAGATCATTTAACAAACTTGTATATATTAATAACTGTTTGTAATCATCTTTTGCGAAATTTGTACACTATCTTTCCTATAATGAAAAACCCTTTTTCTAAAAATCTTCAAGGATATCAAAACTATAAATAAAGACCAAAAATGAGAAATTTAATTAATAAAAATACTTATATAATATTTTAATATATTGTGTAATAAAAAATGTTAATATGAATGATAATAATAATAATTAAAATATATATATAATTTTAATAATATTTTTCATATAAGCATATAAATGGAAATAAATTAAAAATATAAAAATTAAAAATAATAATGGTTAAAAATGAAAGGCAAAAATAAAAATATGATTGCACGAGTCCTCAATAAGCATAACCACCAATCATCACTGAGCATAACCAATCATGTGCAATTCTATCAAACTTATTTTTTTTAAATATAATACATAATTGATAGAACAATATTTATTTCATTATTTTGTTATAACTTTTATTTTTTTATGCATTTTGTTTTAGAATTAAATTACTTTGAGTTTTGTTTTGTTTATTTGCAGGAAGTATCAAAGAAGAGTTTGAAATGTCTTATTTCTAAACAAAAAAATAATAAAAAATTCTTCAATTTCCTTTTTTCACTAGAATTGTTGCTTTC
>JASKGM010030829.1:0-25735 GCA_034509205.1 Ceratonia siliqua | reverse complement strand
ATACCAAAGTGGATGATTGACTCATTCCATACTAGAAAGAATCGCAGGAAATCTTTTGATAACACGGATTCCTATTTTAAGTGTTTGCTAACTGCTTTTAGGTAGAATTACTTTTTTATCAAAAAAAGCTAAAAAATATTTATTTTTATAAACTCATTTTTTTAACTTTTAGATAAAAGCAGCTTTGAATGAAAGAGAGATAAAGTTTTACTATAAAAAATACTCATACACTATTAATATATTTTTATTCATGTCCATTCCATGTATAAATTTATCCATTTTTTTATACTTGTAATAAAAATTTAATAATAAATTTTATTTTAAAATGTATATTTATAAAAATAAAAATAAAAATAAAAATAAAAACTTTTAATAATATTTTATAATTTTAAATGTAATTTTAACAAAAATTTAATTTTTAAAATTTAAATATAATATAAAAAATATTTTTATATACCATTTTTAGTAATTTTATTTGTACAAAAGTGCTTATATATTTTTTCATCAAAACACCACAAATATATTTTTTTTACTAAAATTACTTTTATATAACTACATCCAAAAACTAAATACCTATTTTTTTTAAAATTAGCACTTCTATTTAAAACAATTGTTAAAAAGCAGAAGCCCATCCAAACACCACGTAAATAAAAGTGTTAATTTTTTAAAAAGTAGACATTTGGTGTTTAGATATAGTTATATAAAAATAATTTTAATAAAAAAAGTATTTTATGTTGTTTAAATATAAAAATATAAAAGTATTTTTGTATAAGTAAAGTTACTGAGAATGATTTATAAGTGGTTGAGCATAATGAAAGAGGCAGTGAGAGAATTATGTTAATATTGTAGGAATATTTTTGTCACTTAAATATTATCTCTCTTCTAATCAGAATTACTTAAAGTCATAAGTATGAATTTTTGACTTATAAAAATAACCGCTTTTTAATTTTTTTAGTAAAAAAATACTTTTAAGCAAATATCATTTTTTTACTAAAAGCACTTAAAAAAAAAAACAGCTCCTACCCTATATAACCAAACGGGCCTAATTTACTTTTTTTTTTTAATGAAAAGCACTTTTTTTTTCCTCAAAAAACTGTATCTAAACATCTATTTTGAAAAAAGCATTTTATTTTTATAAAAAAAAGATCATAACTGTCCTCCAGCCTCAAAATTAGGTTAAGTTCTATTAAGTTGATTTTTTGATTTTTTAATATGAATTAATTATTTTTTATATAACATATTTTTATTGAAAATTCTTGAAAAATTTTTAAATTATTTATTTATAAATAAATAATATCAAAAAAATTATGAATAAATAATATAAGTAAATATTAAAAATTTTTAAAATCATTTTAAAATATTTATATAATATAAAAAATAATTAATTAATATTAAAAAATTAAAAATTAAGATAAAAAATATATAATTAAAAATTAATACAATAAAACTCACCCCACAATCTTAAAATAAGACTTTCACCTAAAAAAAAAGGTAACTTTTACAAGGCGATAGCCCGTCCAAACGACTAATGAATGACCAAGCAAATATGTAGACTAAATAAATTTGGATATGCTATGAGAAAAACTGGAAAACAATAGCACGGCCGCGTGCCCACGTCACCCCTCATTCAAAGCCAAATGAATACACAGCCAAGGCCGGTCGCCGGTCGCTAAAATTGGACGTCATTTTTGCGTGTTTTCCTTGCTGCCGCAGTGTCAGTGACAGTGGTGAAGTTTTTGGCCCGCCTCAACTGTCAAGAGTAAGCCCTCTTCTCTAATCCCCTCTCTTTTTTCTTCCTCGAACAACTCGAAAAGGCCTAGCCAGATCTCTTATCTGTCTCTTTCTCTTCAAATCTTTAGGGTCCCCTGCCCCTCTCCATTTTGGGCATTGATTCGAATTACTCATCACGTTCCTTATTTTCTACTAATATGGTAGTCTGCTACTCTGCTTTCATATTTAGCGTTGTTTAGCATATCTTACTAGGATGGTTTAAAGCACACCATATGTTTGCGAAAAATTGCAAATGAGTTCACTCTTATTCTGTTGGATTGTAATTTGAAATTAATCTTGAAGTAGCCATTTGGATCTGCACCTTGTCTTCTAGAGTCTGAATAGGTGGTGTTCTATGTTCTGTGGTTGAATCCATACTTCAGCTGCTTGGACAAATTGCAAAGAAGCCCAGAGTAGTACCCCGATCGCATTTTATCAACTTTATTCTATATCCCTGATTCCCTGTATGACAATGCTCAAACTTTACAAACATATATGCACATAATACATTCTGTGCTTGGTCAATCAAATCACCTTTTGGATGTTGGGGATTATGTTTAGGAAGAGGGTCGAAGTTCTCTCCATGGATCTGCAAGACTTTATTCTCCGAGCTCGAGTCTTGAAGCTTTACAGGCAAGCATTGAGAACTGCTGGGCGAGCCCCCACTTTTGCCAGAGGTGAATATTCTTATTTGGGTTTTATGCAAATAATATGTCTTTGTAATGAAAGTTAACTATGATTCACTTGTAATGGGTATATTTCTCATTCTGCTAATTGAGGCTGACATAATTGAAAGGATAACTTCACCTGACATTTTCATATTAAGCAATGCATATAGGGAAAGTTTCAATTTGTAAGTTTCTAATTGTTCAGTGATCTACAGGCTAAGTTTTCTTTATTATAGGATGGCTGGTCACGAACTCATGCCATGAGTTACTCAATTATTGGGATATAAAGAACGTGTACATAATTTTTTTAATTAAATGTGTTTGTACACGAGTGAGTGCTTGGGTGAGAGAGAGAAACACATTTACATGTGATGATTTGAATCCTGAATGTGGATAATTTGTATCCTTTAGTCTCTTATCAGAGTTTCAAGGCTTTTAATAAGAAAGTTTTGTTATGTAATCTTCTCTTTACTTTGTATTGTTTGACAATTGACATTGTCATTGATAAAAGAATAAAAATATATGACGGTATGAAGGGTGAATCTCAAATTTATCGGGTCCTTTGATACTGATTCATATAAATTTAATTACGTTGCCTGAGATGTGCAATGGACTGTACAGCTGAACTGAGACAGACAATTAGACAAGAGATGGAAAGTAACAGAAACTGCACTGACAAGCAAAGGATCCGTTACTTGGTTAGTGAAGGACTGGATAAATTGAAACGACTGGATGAAATGCTTGATATGCAAGGTCACCGCTAATGGAGTATATATGCATTGGTATGTAATAAAATATCTCCTCTGGTATGTTATAAAATATATGCATTAATGTCTATTAACTAGCGAATCCAGTTGATAAGGAAAAAAAAAAGGAAACCAGTAGAAAGATTTGTTTCCTGTTTCCATTACAATATTTGGCGTTCAGCTTTTGAAGAATTATTTTAGTAATTTTATTTGGCTACTTGTTCTAACGGTTGCTGGCTTGTTGCTATTATTTCACAGTGAATTGAATTGACTTGGCCTGAAGAATTATGACTTGAAAATGAACCAACGGTATACAAAAACCTTAATTTCTCTCCTAAAGCGATCTCAAAGAAAAGATAGATGGACGATTCGGGATGCAAACTGGTTCCATGAATGGGCACTCTGTTTTGAATATCAAATTTGTGACATTGAGGTTCCATTTTTCCAACTCTGTCTTCTCTTTGACATTACTAAATTGTTGTCTCAGTAACAAAACATAATGAGTATGTCTCCTGGTTGCACTCTTATCATTGGTTGCTTAAAGGTTTACATGTGGTAGATCCATTGAAGGCTAAGTTAGTATTTATATTATATTTCAGATTCTGATAATTCAATAGTATTTTCTTAGAAGGACACCCACCTTCGTCATCTTAATTCTTCAGTTATTACGTTTAATTATTGCATCTCAGTTTTGCATTAGGACTATGTATGTCATCTTTGACTATGTCCATAAATCTTTGGCTTTATGAAACACTCTACCTTGCTAATGCTATAGTGCCACAGTTCCGCGGAGCAGCTGCCTGAAACACATGCATGCCGTGTGGGGCTGATGAATTTATTAACACATGCATAATTGAATATGATGCCATAACGCTTCTAGTACTTGGTACTCAACACTGCATTTCCTGCATATAACCAGGACGGATCCAAAAATCACCTAAGGAGAATCGAACTGTACAAAAGAAAGAGAGTCTGAAAAATTTAGGAGGAGGAGAAAAATGATAAGAAAGAACTTAAAAACACCATTAAAATTATGTTCTTGCACAAAATTAACCAAATTACCAAAATAAAAGTCCATATGTTACATTGTAGAAATAATCATATTTAGAAATTTCACGCATCCATCATTCTGTACAGTAGTTTTGTCCCTTATACATAGTACTGCTGCAGTTTTGTCCCTCACAAGATTGGAGAGGGGGTCAGGACCCCCCTTGCCCCCTGGATGGATCCGTCACTGTATATAAACTATATATCATTGGTCTTATATCTTTGAGTTTTAACGCCTGTATAAAGGACATATTGGAGATCAACATTTTGCAATATATACCTGGCAAGTGCTGGAACGATTGACCGAACATGACACACCAATTTCGTCACAAACCAACACGCCTTGTTCGCAACCCAAAAAAAAATCTATTATCCACCTTTTTGAAGAGCTGAATGAAGACCGGTGCTTGCGAAGGCGCTATTATGCCTGGCACAAGTCTTCTGCTGTTGTGTATTATATGTAACCCAAAATAGCAGTCTCACTTAAGACTTCGGAAAATTCTTACAAAAAAAATGTTTGGATAATACATATTACTAATCTCGTAAAAGATTTCCTGATTCTTTTTTTTTCCCCCTTTTTTGCATTATATTTAAGCATGCATCATTTCAAATTTCGTTTCCTTAAACACAAATGAAAGAAAGAAAAAATAAAGGCATATATGGATAGCATAGAGCATCTCTTCGACGATCATTCTCAGATAGTCAGATTCAGATTTCTCCATGAACACGGTAAGGAATGAGACCACGGCGCGAAATACAACATAACGACTCATTTGCCCAATTAACTGTGACTTCACTGTTTTTTCCCTCCTCCCCACGTTGTCACCGTACATAATAGAATCATGATACACATTCTTGGCAACCCAATGAAGATGAGCTAAGATCTCCTTGATATAACAAAAAATAAGCTTAATGGACCAGAGTGCTTATCAGTCTAGAGTTTCAACTGAATAACTTCTTTCGGCCAAACTGAGTCTTATAAGCAGTTAAAAAAAATTAGAGATTGAACTAACCAACCCTTCTACATGTATGAACATCTCTGTCGAGACAAAACCAAAACTCGTTTAGCAAATTCGTGAACAACAGGGATAATGAGACTAAGATAATGAGTCACAGAACAAAAGTTAATCTTAACAAATATGAATTCTTAATTAAAGCCTGTATTGACATAACATAACAACTTATGAGTTTGACAAAATTGTAATTAAGGAACAAGTATTCCATTGATTATCCAGCTGTGCCACCAGAAAAACGCATCAATTCCTGGCTCTAATGAAGTGCTTCAAACCACTTCTATAAACAAGGAATGCCGGTGCTCCACCAAAGTAGTTTGTGTCTCTCTAAAAATTTGCAATCAACAGAAGATTCAATGGGTGATTTTCCAAGAACTTCTGAGGAAAAACCTGAAAGATCGATTCACCAAATAAGCTGATTTTACCCATTTCCACTGGTGCATCTTCTCCTAGAAGCTTTTGATGAGATTGTGAAAGAAAAATTCACAAAAACTACATTTGCACAATTTCTTTCAAGCACGTCTCTAATCCCTTCCATAAATCAAACAACAAATTTATAGCCAACAAGATAATCATACTAGTAAGACTAGGAAATTACCAAATACTGTATAGCTCAGCTATAAGCAACCGTTATTTAAAAAAATAAAAATAAAAAAGAACTCTATCCAAGAGTCCAAAACCATATCCAGCAAAGCCAGTATTCTAGCACTAGGGCAATAATATTAATAACCACTTGAACGTCTAAATCAAAAGAGAATAAAAACATGATTTTTTTTATTAACAAGGAAAAGCCAGCATTTTATACCATTAATGGCAATTAGCAAATAATACCACCATTTCTCACAACATATTAGGAAGTTGCATAATTCTGCTCATCAATGTGAAGGATTAAGATACTTCTATAAAGGGCGAGAGACAAATCCCCTGTCAACCATCTTATCCACCAACTCCTCATGCTTCTTTAACTGCCCTGCCTTCCTCAGCTCATCCAGAACCATCTCATAAACTAATTGATTTGGTTTTAGGCATTTTTCTTCAACCATCTCCCTCAGTAACTTGTAGGCGTTGTTCCAGTGTCCCATTGCGCAATACATTGTGATTAAAACCCGGTAAGTATTCACATTAGGCTCGACTTCATTCTCATCCATTTCCTTCTTCATTTTGAGAACCATATCAGTAGATTTTGCATTAGCAAACATTTGCATTAATACATTATAAGTCAACGTATTAGGCTGACAGTTCAGTTCCTTCATTTTTGCATAGATCCGATGAGCACCGTTTATATCATGTAACTTCGCTATGCATCCAAATATAGGATTGAAAGTAGACGCATTAGGAGCACACCCTTTTTTAACCATTGAATTGAGAACCTTCACAGCTTCTTCAAGATTATCATCTCTACAATGGGTCTCTATTAGGAAATTGTAGGTAATTGTATCAGCAGGACATCCGAGTCTCTTCATCTGATTGTAAACTTGCAAGACCTTTTCAGTCCTTCCAGACTTCACATGAACCCGCATCAGATTATTAAAAGTAACGGAATTAGGATCACAACCCTCATCTATCATCTCTGCTAACACATCATGCGCACGAGTTATTTGTCCGGACCGACATAGTGAGTCAATCACGATGCTGTAAGTATAAACATTAGGCTTGATTCCAGCCGTCCTCATTTCCCTAAATATCCGCTCGGCCTCTGAAATATTACCTGCTCGGCACCATCCATGAACTAAGCTAGTGTAAACTATGATATCGGGCTCAAATCTTTGCTTCAGACTATCAAAAAAGGACTGCGCTTCGCTTGCCCTTCGTTTCTTGCACAGAATACTAATCACAATTGAAAATGCAATCTTGTCAGGTGTGCAACCGTAATCTTCCATACGATTAAATGTGTGCACTGCCTCCGCAGCCAATCCAGCCCTCACGTACCGCCGGACGAGAACGGAGAATATCTCAACGGTTATTTCGACACGCCGGGCTCTCATCAAATCTATCAAATGCCAGGCTAAATCGAATTGCCTGAGCTTTCCCGCGAGGCCAACCATCTCGATATAGGGCTCGGGGGAGTTGGGAAAACCCTCACTCGTGGTGGCCCAGTTGAAGAAGGCCAGGGATTGGAGAAAAGGGATACCGTGGCGGACACCACCGCATTTCTCGATCACGCGGCGGACGATAGAGGGGGAAATTGCATGGATGGAGGAGATTCTAGAAAAATCGAGGGAGAGATCGGGAATGGTAAAATTAGGGGCGGGTGGAGTGGCGGAAGGGTTAGGGTTTTTGCGGTAGTGGTCTTTGATTAAAGCGTGAAATGTGTCGGCTATATGGGTTTGTTGAGGAGATAAATTAGAGTTTTGAGCAGTTTCAGTATTCTCATCCGTGTGCTGCTGAAGAGGAGCTTCTGAAACTAAAGCTGAAGAAGAAGAAGAAGAATATAGTCTGGAAGTGGGGGTGAGAGAGTAGTGCAAGCGTAGCCTGGACTTGACGAAGGCCATGGATGGCTTCGTTAAGACACTTGTCTTCAGAGAAAATGGCTCTAGTGACCACAGAGAACGCCCTGATACGTACTTTTCTGCTAGCTTTTCACCTAAACTCAACTCAACCCTTGTTGCCTGTTGGCGCCCAGTTACATTCTCACACAGCCCTGTCCAAAACAATTAGGTCACCGTTCAATGTTACAGATTTCCATTTCTTGCTTTTATTTGAGTAATGTAATTAGTAAATCATATTTTTTTGATAATTTTTTAATTATTATTTATTATAAAATAACTTATCATAATAATAATGATAAATAATATATAATATATAATAAATATATACAAATAATGTATAAAAAATAATATATAAATATCATTATTCTTTTATTTTAAGTGGTTAAACCAAAGTATGGATTGATTATTTTTTTTTATAATTATTTTTGTTTGTATTTTTTAAAAATTTTTACTCTTTTTTTTATTTTTTTTACATTCTTTAACTTTATGTTTTTTTTAAAAAAAGAATTTAAGCATGGTATTCAAAATTGTTCTTAAATTCTTTTGCTTATTTTCTTAAAATAAAATTTATAAAAAAATATTTAAATGTATTGATATATCTAAATATAACTTAATAGATAATTTTATTTTATTATATTTACATCTATATTTATCATTTTAGACCTTTGTAAGAATTTTAAATATATTTTATTAATTAATCAATTACTTATAATAACTTTTATAAAATAAAAATTTAAATATTATTTACGAACAATTATTTCGTAACAACTACAATGAGAAAGAAAATAGGGATGTTCAAAACTTAAACCAATCCAACCAATCCAACCAATCCAATACCCAAACCAAGCTAGTGGATTCGTTTGGTTTAACTTTATATATGAATTGGGTTAGATTGAAATTTTTAAGCAAATAGTGGGTTAGGTTTGATTGGCAAAAATAATAAATTCATACAACTCAACCCAATTATTTATTATTATTTTTTAAATATATATTATATAATATATAATTCCCTTTTAATTGTCTTCTTCTAACTTTTAGACACATTCATATTGCATCATTAAAATGCTGAAAGTTTGTCCAGTTAGTGAATGTTTGTTCTACTAAAAAACTTAATCATTTGCTTTTAATTGTTGTGGTTCTTAATTCTAGGGACAAGATATCTTATTTTTTCTAATTCATTTATCTTGCTATTATTCTTGACCCTATTAATTCATTTATCTTGTTTTTATTATTTTTTAATTTGTCTATCTTCTAATTTGTTTATGTCGATTTCTCAGCTTTAACAAAAAGTAGGAACATTACCTGGTGTAAAAAAATTTATAACCATACTTTTTTTTGTGAAAATATTTTATTTTTGTATATGATTTATTTCTTATTAAAAAATAAATAATGTACTTTAGTTTCTCATAAAATCATAGTCTATAAAAAATAGAGCATGTGTCCTCTCAATCATAATTCAAATTTGACTGTAACTTTATTTTTTCCTGGTTTGGCCATAAAAAAATTAAATTTATTAAAATGTTATTTGTTTGTTATTTTTAAAGTTGCACAACCCAATAACCAATAACCAATCCCAACCCAAACTACTTTTTATGGTTTAATTTAGTCGGGTCATAAATCTTATGGTTTTAATTAATTTTGATTATAGAGGACAAAATATTCTTATGTTAAACTTGAGTTAATTCTAAACCTAAAATAAGCCAGCCATAGAGAGGCCAGGAGAAACCACGACATTTTCAAATTAAGTTGTACCACAAATTTATCTTCTTCGCTCCTCCTTATTCTCCCTATCCATCACCATTTATACATCCAATCCAAGCTATCATAAGCGGGAGACGTCATTGCCGACTCTTCAGTATTGGACTTGAAGTCGAAGAAGCCAATTCAACTTTCAAAAATGGCAGAGGGCAAGAATTGGTCCACATTTGTCCCATGCTTTCTCTTCCGATTCTCCGTGCCTTCAGCTATAAGAGCAACATTGCTGAAAGGTATACTCTATAATTCGTCCAATTTGATTTGCTTTCTTTTGGTTCACACTCAATCTAACCATTATGAATCTTGTTTCTCAAAGAGGTGACAGATTAAGAGAATTAGGGTAGCTGTTCACTCAAGTTCTCTCACGTTTCTCAATTTCCTGGTTAGTTCTTCAATCCAACCTGATCTGCTTATCTAGTTCTCCTGCTTCTTCAATTTTTTTAAGATACCTAGAAACTATGCTTCTGTAAGTTTTATAGATCTTATGGTGTTTACTCTTTATAGTTCCTCAAATTTGTGTGAGCGTTTACATTTAAACCATTCACATCGAGATTTGTTGTTCATTAAGTGTTGTAGTAAAGGAGGTGGAGGGCTAATCTCTTTAAAGTATAGAATGTCGGGTTTTTAATACATCTATATCAAGAAAACCTTTAGAATTGTGCTTTAAACTTGTGTAAATGTAGGCTCAGGGAAAATTGGAGAAGATTTAGTATATTTATGATCTTCGTTCTACTGGATGCTTCATTAAAGGCAAATCCAGTGATTGGTAAAGTGTAATTTCTCAATTTCCAATATGTGATATTGGAAGGAAGAGGAAGCCTCTAATGGCTCATTGGAGGCATGGCTGTGTTCAACTTTATGTCTTGGGGGATTGTGGACTGTGATTATTCGGGTGAAAGTGTATTGGCTTGATTTAAAAAAGCTCAGGTCAAGCTCGAATTAAAGAAACGTAGCCCATGCTGAATGTTGAATGTTGCTTTTTTGTATATGGCTCAATTACATAAATGAGCCATTGATCAAACTCAAGCTCAGGAGCTCACTAAACGCTTGGCTTGCCTATAGTCCTAGTATTATATATACATACTACAGAATGATTATCTTGATGAAGTTGGCATTGCGTGGTATAATATAGGGATTCACTGAACATATTTTAAACTTTGGAGCAGAATTTAGTCAATGTAACCTTTTGCCAAGCAAAAATTTCTCAGGCTATTAAAATTAAAATAGAAAAAAATTAAGGATAAACCATGGAGAAAGGAAACGACTCTGAAGAGATTTAGGCAATAGAGACAAGTAAAAGTATTAAAGTTTCAGATGGCGGGCGGGAGATATAGAGATAAACATGGAAGAAAGAACAAGCTGAGCATTGCTTGTTTAATTCGACTCGATTACATAAATTAGTCCTTTATTGAACTCAAGGGTAGCAGCTCCTGAAAAGCGTGGCCTGTCTATGAAAGTCTTGATAAAGTTGGCTTTGCATGGCATAGGTGTAAGGTTTACTAAATATATTTTGAAGTATAATTTGCTCAGTGTACTCTTATACCAAGCAAAATTAACTTCTTCAGGAAGGGAGAAAAATAAATCTACTTATGCTATTGAAAATAGAAATGAAATAAAAAGGCAAAACAAATAATAAGAGAGGGTTCTGGAGGGATTTAGGCAATAGAAAAGCAAAAGTGTAATGTCTTCACTGCTTTCTGTATGTATGCAGGCAGTTGGGGGAATGACAGGAATAGGAGTGAGACAAAGATAAGAATGGAAGAAAGAAATAGATAAGAGGAAGTACTGATAATAAAAATAGTAGATCATAGTCTGTGTATGAACTACATAAGCAAATGAAACTTCATATGGAGCATATAGAAATTAAAGATAACGATATCTGTTAACCCCAAGCATTTAGAGTAACTATATGAATCAATGCAAATTTTAAATTACTACATTGTTTAACATATATTTAGCATTCTTTGACTAACCTCTGGTGATATTTGTGAGTGTCTGGCAAACATGTACTTTGGTTGGTACCTATTGAACATAAACCTAATATCTAAAACCTTCTTTAATTTTGGTTGTCAAACAATTAAAACAAATTCATTTTGTTGATGTTGATGATATATTCAAATGGCTTGCTTTTATAACAGCCTACATTATATGCTGTGGCAGAGCTGGCAATTTTCATTGAAGGGGCTAAAGAAATTTTTTTTCTCTCAACGATAAAAATTATAAAGAGAGAAAAATCAAAAACTTAAATATGTAAAAATAAAAGTATAGAAAATTAAAAAGAAAAAAAAATAAAGACATCAAGTAAATACTCTTTATTTTAAACATCATAACAACATTAAATTTGCTATAGTTTGATATTTATCAGGCTACAACATCTTTTTTGTTATGAAACAGACTAAAAAAATTTAGTTAAAAATTTAAAATTCTATTTAAAAATAAGTTTTTTTGATTTAAGGAGGTTAAAATATATTTTTATATTTAAATACTAAATATTACATTATATAACAAAAATTTCAAAACTTATGGGCATGCTACTGTTAAGGAGTTGTTTCCCTTCTTTTGTCCTCTTGTACAGCTGTAGGTTGCATATTTTCTTAGCGGGTTATCATCCCATTTGTGTATTTTTCCTTCTTATCGAATGAGAATTGCAGACTGAAGGGTTAAGCCCTAAAATCCCAAAACTAATTACATGGTATCAGAGCTACATTTCTATTTACTTCTTTGAATATGTTTGGGTCTTCTTCTCAGTGTTGGCTCTTTGTTCCAGTGAAGCTACATTTCTGGCTTCATCTTGTCAGTGTATCTGCACTTCGCTTCATTCTAGACCAACTTGTTAACGTTGGTCTGGGCTTCGTTTCTTTGGAAACTCTGGAGGTTCTCGACGGTGCAAGGTGCCAGTCTTTGAGTTATCTTGTTTTGGGTCACCTGAGTCTGGAGGTTCGTGACAAAGCTGTGTGGGTATTTGTATGTTGATTGCTCTGTTTTTGCTAGTTGATGTGTCTTTGCTATTGTATTTCGCTAGTTAATTTGTTCTTGCTGCTGTTTTTTGTTCTTCATTTGCTGTGTGGTTGGTTTATTTGCTTATTCCTGGTGTTTCTTTCTTTGCGGCAAATCGCCTTCTCCTTGAATTTTGTTTGCAATGGCTAGTAACTCCTCTGAATTTAATTGTGTCAAATTTACTGGAAAGAACTACACAACCTAGGAATTTCAGTTGCAAATGTTTGTTATTGGAAAGGATTTATGGGGGCATATAGATGGTGGTGTTTCAGCTCCAGAAGAGAAAAAAGAATTGGCTAAATGGAAAGTTCAAGAAGCTAGGGTGATGTCCTGGATAATTAGGTCGTGTGATGCTCAAATTGTTCTTAATTTATGTCCTTATAAAACTGCCAAGGAGATGTGGGAATATTTAAAAAAAGTATATTTTAAAACACACTCAGCTCGAAGATTTCAATTGCAGTGTGCGATTGTAACTTACACCCAAGGGAATTTATCTATGCAAGAATTTTATTCTAGTTTTTAGAATATGTGGACTGAACTTTCTGGTATTATTTTTGCTATAGTGCCCAATGAATCTTTATTTGTTGTATTGGATACTCATAAGACCACTAAGTGTGATCAATTTATGATGAAGGGATTATTGCAAAAAATCCGGACATCTCATAAAAGATTGTCACATTTGTCCTTAAAATCGCTAGGCCACTGCTCTCCAGGCCACTATTCAGAATATGGGTGAAACTTCCATTTAATCTGCAGTTAGTCTTAATACTGCATCCACCACCCTTACTCCTGATATGGTGTAACAAATGATTGTTTCAGCTTTCTCCGCTCTCTAGAGATTCAAGGTCAAGGTAATTCATTATCTAAGTCTTGAATTATTGATTCTGATGCATATAATCACATGACTAGCTTAGTAAATTTGTTACAAAATGTTTCTTCATATCATGGTTCTGAACATATCCAAGTTGCTAATGGAAACCGATTACCTACTGCTGCTGTTAGTGATATTACTCAATCTCTCAAGAATGCTTTTGTTTTATCTGGTCTCTCTCATAATCTTATTTCGGTTGGGCAATTAGTGGACAATAATTGTGATGTCGCCTTTTCTCGTGATGATTGTTGTATGCAGGATCGGGGGTCGGGGATAGTGATCGCGAAGGAG
This sequence comes from Ceratonia siliqua, assembly GCA_034509205.1. Classification (NCBI taxonomy): domain Eukaryota; kingdom Viridiplantae; phylum Streptophyta; class Magnoliopsida; order Fabales; family Fabaceae; genus Ceratonia; species Ceratonia siliqua. The sequence goes on along the minus strand of JASKGM010030829.1, from coordinate 12,088 downwards.
CCTAAAATAGGACATTTGTTTCCTGCTTTAGCTTGTTAATATATTGTCAACAAAAGTGAAGTGTGGCACAAATATTTGGGTCATCCTCATTCCATTATTTTGTTTCATTTGCTGAATTCTGGTTTATTAGGAAACACTAATTCACCTTGCTCTTATAGTCTTTCTTTTTATTGTTCTACTCGTAAATTAGGAAAAAGTAAAATACATCCTTTTCCTATTGCTGGTAGTCGTGTAGAACAATGCTTTGATATTATTCACCGTGATGTATAAGGGATCACACCTGTCATTTCTTATGCTCAATATAAGTATTTTGTGACATTTATTGATGACTACAGTATGTTTACTTAGATTTATTTTCTTCGTTTTAAGTATGAGGTTTTGTCTGTCTTTAAGACCGTTATTGCATATGTTGAAACTCAATCCTCTGCTGTTATTAAAGTTCTTCGTTCTGATTTAGGTGATAAATACATGTCTCATGCATTTCATGCTTTTTTAAATCAAAAAGGATATTCTCCCAAGCGCTCCTGTCCGTATACACCAACAAAATGTTGTAGCAGAACGGAAGAATCGTCATCTCTTAGATGTTACTCCCACTTTGTTACTTGAGTCTTCCGTTCCTACTTTCTTTTGGGTCGAAGCTTTATCTATGGCCGTCTACCTTATCAATCAGTTACCTTCTCCTACTCTTCACCTTGACTCTCCTTACTTTCGTCTTTATCATCAACATCATTCTTATATATATTTGCATACCTTAAGTTGTGTTTCCTTCATTTATCTACCTCCCCAGGAACGTCATAAAATTTTTTCTCAATTTGTTTAATGTGCATTTATAGGGTATAGTACTAACCACAAAGGTTTTCTTTGCTATGATTTAGCTCCAAAAGAATTCATGTTTCTAGAAATATTTTCTTTGAAAATCAATTCTTCTTTCCTACTCTTGTTCCATCATCCCCTAAAGTTACATCTTTTCCTAATTTTGATGATTTACCTTCCTGCATTAAATGGCTTCGGCTTGGTCTTGAGTACAGACAACGTTATTCACCTCAGCCCCCTCCTAATCCCGCTCCACCATTTGATCCTGCTCCGCCATCTGAACCGACTCCACAACAATCCAATCGAATTTCTCAGCCTATTGGAATAGTCTTCTTCTTGGTCTATGTTGATGATATTGTTATCTTGGAACGAATTCATTATTGATCGCTCAACTTAAACAACACCTTCATAATTCTTTTCATATAAAGGATCTTGGTCAACTTACCTACTTTATGGGATTAGAGGTTCATATTGACTCTTTTGGCATCTGCTTACACCAACATAAATACACTTAGGACCTGATTGCTTTGGCTGGTCTTCAGGATTCCTTATCGGTTGATACACCTTTGGAAGTCAATGTTAAATATCACATTGTAGAGGGAGATCTTCTCTCTGATTCTTTGTTGTATCGGCAATTAATGGGTAGCTTGAACTACTTAACTATTACTCGACCTGATATCTCTTTTGCTATCCAACATATTAGTCAGTTTATGCACTCTCCTCGCCATCTTCACTTGGCTACTGTTCGTTGCATCTTCCGCTATCTGCGAGGTTCTTCTTGTCGTGGTTTGTTTGTTCTTTCTTGTTGGGTCTTCTTTGCGTCTTGTTACTTTTAGTGATGCTAATTGGGCTGGTTGTCCCAATACTTATCGCTCTGTCACTGGTTGGTGCATGTTTCTTGGTGATTCCTTAATATCTTGGAAAAGTAAAAAACAAAGCCGTGTTTCCAAATCTTTCACTGAGTTTGAATATCATGCTATGTCTGCTACATGCTCTGAGATTAATTGGCTTCTGGGCTGGTTAGCTAAACTTGGCTTTTCTTAGTCTGATTCTACTCTTTTCCATGCCGATAACACAAGTGTCATTCAAATTGCTACTAATCCTGTCTATCTTGAACGTACTAAATACATTGAAGTGGATTGTCATTATATTCGAGAAGCTGTGGGTAAGCATGTTGTTTCTCTTCCACATGTTTCTACTACCTTATAGATCGCTGATGTGTTTACCAAGTCTCTTCCTTGATCGCACCATCAATTTCTTGTAGGCAAATTGATGCTTCTTGATCTACCAGAATTAATTTGACAGGGGATGTTAAGGAGTTGTTACCGGTTGTATATTATTTACTGTGTAAATATCTTTCTCTTCTTTTGTCTTCTTGTACAGCTGTAGGTTGCATATTTTCTTAGCCGGTTATCATCCGGTTTGTGTATTTTTATTGAATGAGAATTGCAGAGTGAAGGGTTAAGCCCTAAAATTCCAAAACTTATTACAGCTACATCCCCAAGCATATACTACTCTCTGCCCCTTATTGTAAGTCGTATGACGTCAGGTTTTTCTAAATTTTCCATAGTCTTTTTCCTGTTTATATGAATGTGCCTTGTCCAACGAATGGGAGATTTTCCCTTGCTTCTTTTTCCATTTCATAAACAATGGATTAAACGCTCGTTGTTGTTGCTCTTGTCCTTTTACATTACTGAGATCTTATATACGACTATGCTTCGCACAAGAATCTTCATACAGTAGAGCACCTGATCGGTGGATGAGTGTCTGGGAGCTTGCTCAAGTAACATAGTTATGTAAAACTTATATTCCTTAATTATGTGCTTTTTTTTCTTCTTACTCGGTAATTTTATATTTCAGGATTTACCTGGTTATTGCAGAGTAATTAATGGCGTTTTGCACGTGAAAAATAGTGGTTCATTGCCTTGCTATTCACGCTTTAACATGCATAGCAACATTTTCATTCGCTCAGGTGCGCCAGTAATATTTTCACCTATAATTCTTTGGTTTCTGTAGCTAGTGGATAATAATCGTCAGTGTTTTAAAATTTTATTTATATATATATAGTTTTGCATTATCATTAACAAAAGAATGTTTTGGGAAGAAACTTGTTCTTTAGACCTTAAAGTCGCTTATTTATATGCCAGCCAATAGGAAAATGTAATTTCAATATTTTAATTTTACAAATTTTAAGTTTTCTTCATAAATAATTAAAAAATTATTTATAAAGTGTAAACATTGTACTCTTCACTTAATAAGATGCTGATTTAATGAAGGTAGACATTAAAATGATGGGATCTTAAATATTAATTTTAAAATCACACAAAGATACATTGCCTAGTGCGCCCCCACTATTTTTTGTAGAAAGCCGAGATTTTTAAGCTTGATTTATTTAATAAATGTTTTAAATTTTGTTTAAATTTAACATATTTAATAAACAAGTAATTTGACTTAATTTATTAAATTCATTTATCATTAATAAATAATGTTTAAAATTATAAATTAATAAACTCAAATAAGTTTAAATTTAAATGAATTAATTTTATATTACTATAATTTTATTTTATTATACATAAATAATGCATTATATTATTTTTAGTAAAACTCTTATCTGAAGGAAGCAAAATAATGAAAATTTCAAGTAGTTAAATATAAACAAGTCAAACTTAAATACTTCCCTAAAACCTTGCTCATCTACGACCCTAGCCTTTTGCATGGCCATTACACTAAATAATTGTAGTTGCTATGTTATATTTGGTGCATGAATATCATTATTCTATAACATATAACATGAGGATCTTACATAACCCCTTATGTTATAGTGGTAGTATTCATACTATCAAACATAGCTTAGATTTTTTCATAAATAAATATGTACCTATTTTAATTTTGTTTATTTATGAATTTAAATAAAAGGATAAGGTAATGACTTCAGAAAAGTGGTTCATGTAAAGTAACAGATAAACAAATGGAAAATGTCAAGAATAAAAGTGAAATTTGACTAATTTTTGCATATTAATTTAAATCTTGGTTTTCTACACGTAATTAAAAATAAAATATTTTGCGAAAGAGAAACAACATTAGAAAAGCCTACAAGACGTACGTCAACCAAATAATTCCTTGATGGCGTCTGTTTTAATAATATACTGAGTTAGCTTCTTCAAGAATTAAGCGCAAAACTCGATTTCTGAAGTCTGAATTGGCTTACAGTAACAGTGCCTCATCATGAAATTGAAGGCTGTTCCTGTGAGAAAGATACCCTTACCCTCTCACAGCCTATTCTTCGAAGTAGGCTCAGAATCTCATCGAAGTCCGTCGGGGGATGGCAAGTAAAGTGTAGCTGCTCTCCTGTATGGGGATGCTGAAACCTGCAAAAACAACATTGTATTGTCATTCTTCATGTGAGAATTTAAAATAAGTTAAATGGGTGGGGCTTTATCATCTCACCCGAGAGTCGAAGCATGAAGGCAAGGTCTATCTAGCCTCGAAACCATTTGTAAAATGTTGCCTCGCAAGCTCGGGGGTGTTCTGGGCTGAAGCAGTGATAAGGCCATGCTTTTCGTCCCTCCGTACACCTCATCACCCAGCAGAGGAACTCCCAGATACTTTGCGTGTGCACGGATCTACATGAAATTCTCTCCAAATATTCACATATCTTTCATTCAAATCAGTGAACTATATATTATGTACAAGGTTATCTGCATGAAGTTTGTTTAACCAGTAATTTTAGTTTCAACTTTATCCTCCAATTTTCAATTTGGCATCAATCTTGTCTCTTGACCAGATTATGGTAACAAAAGTGATATAATTTTCTCATATCTATCTAAATTGTTAGAGCAATAATGATTCTCAGTTTTATAGCAACACCGGGTTGCTTTTTCCAAGTCGTAAATTTCATCACTTGTATTAGACGTCATACATTGAACACAATTTACGCCAAATGATGGGTTAGAGATCAAAATTAAAACAAAAAATGCTTCAAAAATAAAATTGAAACTTGCACCAAAGCAGCCTGCACAAAAGTGTAATTAACTGAAGCACATCTTCATTAAATTGGATGAATCACTAATCTTTCTGGAACGTGAAAAGTATGCAAACATATACGTTCTGATATGGATATGTATATCAAGAGGCAGCTTATGACTTTCCACGCCTAAAATAATAAAATCATTAGAATACTAATTAATGAAATTCAGATAGGCCGAAAAGGATACCATTCATGAAAAAAAATCTGTAACTACTCTGCCAATTAACATGCATAATAAATTTCAAGCTCAAAGGCCCTCCGTTTTAATATAAGAAATAACTGATGCATGGATGGAAGACATACCATACTCTCATATCAAATCAGTCCTATCCAATTATATATATATATATATATATATATATATATATATATATATATATATAATTTCTTTCACTCAATGTAGCATAATATACTTAAGTGGCCAAACTCTAATAATACACATTAAATAAATTTCAGAAATTTCTATAGATTCTATGCCATGAAATACTGAAATTTCAGTAAGAGAAGCGCAGATGTAATTTTCTAAATGAGTTGATAAAATAATAAATTTCATTAAGATATTTAACTATAAATCATACATAAAATTTGCAGGTCGAGAAAACCTACTCACCTTGCTAGCTTTAAACACTACCTTTGAAACCCCAAGAAATTAAACAAAGTTGTATTTTGTCCTTGGAGGCAAGCTAATTATTGTGTAAAATAAAAAATTATAAAGTGGAAATCCAAATTAACAACAAAAACATAGGCATGCATATATTGAGCATGTCAATATTGAGTTTCCAAGCTTTGATACTAAAGCAAGTAATACAATTATGTTTGGTAGTGTAGTTTTGTGGATGGACACAAGCACCATTCAATGAATGGAGTTAAAGTGGCAAAATAAAATATTATAACTATATCTTCAAATAATTTCAATGAAGTACAGCATGCTGTCCACTAAAGTTTCAACATTTCTTATCTTTTCATAAACATAGCTTTTCCTTATTAGTTGGCTTCACGGTCTTCATATAGTACCTGCTTTTCCTTAGACTGTACTGCCAGTACTACTCATATTTTATAAAAATAGAAAATGGGCGAGGATGGCGTGCTTCATTCATAAATAAATTACAGCTTTTGAAAAAGTGGATCAAACTATTCTCTTAAACACTTGTTCAATTCAATCAATTTATCCAGCTAATTTAGAACCCACATAACTGCACATGTTTCATCAGTTTATACACACGCAACTAAGCTTTTTTTTTTTTTTTTGTAATTTTAATCTATGCATTGCACTAACTGAACCCCATAGATCTCTCACGCCTTTCAATTACTGCAACAAGTGCAACTACAAACAGATGCAAGGCATTTTAACAACAAATTTTTCACATAAACGCAACCAATCTCAGTATTAGTAATACTAAACTTAAATTGGTCACTCCATAAATCCTTGCGTTGCTTTACAGAGCATTCTACTCAACTGCTTACTCATTGAATATTCAGCACCATTTTCAACCTAATTCATAAATGTTGATCAAATACATGACCAATAAAGTGGTCAGAATATGAAGGCATTTACGTTTTCCAGATACTGATTCTAACTAGGTAGATTTAGGGTATTTGGCAAATTAAAGTTAAGGATTCACTCACTTGTGGCAGAAATCACAAATAAAAGTTACAAAAGCAGAAAAAAAAAACAACTTCAGAGGAACATAAGTGACTAAACAAATTCAGATATTCTTCATATTTAAGATACCTATAATTTATAGGGAAAACACATCTAATTAGGGGTAGAAAAAATCCCAATTCGAGTTAAACCGAGGACCAAGAGAGGCACAATCCTTCTAAGATATATTAATTAAAATTTACTCATTTTGGAACAATAAAAACTCACCAAAAATCAAATAATTTTTTTTTTGATATTTTGGTGATAAGTTTCTGGAACAGGAAGCTATTTTCACCAATGTAGAAAGCAATTGGCTAACCTGGTGCTTCCAGCTATTGCCACGTGAATGGACAAAAAATTTCTTTATCATTTTGAAAACTCTTATTCTCTTAATCCCAATCAAACTAAAATATTTTATAAAGATAAAATAAAACTTTATTCACTTAGATAGGAATATTCATCCTTAAGTCAACAAGATTCAGAAATTTTTTATTTGAAAAATTATTGACCAATAAAATTTCGTAGGGTATTACATTTGTTTTCTTATACCCATGATTTGTTTACAATCACAATAAGTTTTAGTGATATTTCAACATCTTTTGAGAACAATCAAGTACCAAACTTTTACTCACTTGTTTCATTTATGTCACCCAAGCTTTTAGGCCCCGTTCGTATCTCATTTTTTTTGGGAGAAGGCATTTTTTTTTAAAAAAATGTCTTTTGATAAAACTTGAATTGTTTGTATCTCTTTTTTTTTTAAAAAAAAGGAGAAGTTGAAATAAAAGAGTTTTTTAACTTAAGGAAAAGGTAGATTTTTTGACTTTTTCAGTTAAGGAGATTGGCATAAGGAGAAATAAAACAAATTTTTTATTACTACATTTGAAAGTAAAATAGCATTTCCTTCTGAAAAAATACTTTATTTTTTCATAATTAACTTCTCATTCTATAAAAGTCACTTTTTAAAGGAGATCCAAATAGGCCCTTAGTGACAATTTTGTTTATCATCATTAACTTAGATGTATGCTTTTAGTGGCTATAAAATCTATGACTAATACTTTATAGTGATTGTTTTTTATCTGTAGGTATAATATATATTGATAATAAGGTTTGATTTAATGATGGATGATAAAATTATGTTTTTTATTTGTTTTTTTTTTCTTGAGTTGTACAATATAGGTATCTTAATTCGTTTTTATTTATAGGTATCATTCCTTTTTAGTATCAATCTTAATTCTTGATTCTCGATTCCTTTGTCATTAAACCTAATCTGATAAAGAAGCTAGGTTCTTTTCTCTGAGTTGCTTGATTTTCATGGTTCTTGCACTTTTTCATCATGAGCTTGTGACCCAAGGAAGAAAAGTAGTGGTATTAACACTAAATTACTTGCGCGTGCCCAGACAATATAGAAGAACTTAGTATCAAAATCCTAAAATGTTCACACTTTTAAATATTTAATATTTTTAATGAAAAAAATATTCCCAATGACTTGCTTAATTTGTTGTCTTAATTACTAAGAGTTCATAATATATTAAAATATTCTGAGTCCACATATGTAGTTTCAAACTTTATATAAATTTAAAAAAAATACTTTAAAACTTGTCTAGTACAACTACTTAGAAAATCTTTCTCATTCAGAGTGTGGAACCACTCAAGAATTTGTTCAACTCTTTTCTAGGAATTATCAAGATTCTTTAAGCCATTAAATCAAATTTAGTTATGAGATATTTGATAAACTTGCAGAAGATATTAAGTTTAATATTTCATACTATCATCCTATAATTAAAAAAATATATATTCAAGAAAATAATTAATTAAGTTTCAATATTGGTATATACTTTTTATATTTGATAGATAATGGTTGATATATGAAATTTTCTTTGGCACTCAATATACCCGTACTCTATTTATGTGATAATATTATCATCCATTAAACAAATTTATACTTTCTTATCTAATGATTGAAAAAGGTAGCCAGAGCATCCGCACATTATGGGTGCTGATCCCCTTAATATATGTACTTAGTTAAATTTTGCTTAAAAGTCCTGACCCATAATTAGGGTTTACGGCAAATCATAGTGGAGGTGAAAGCTATGGTTTCATGCCTCTTATCAAACTTTGGAAACTTGTAGTGGAAATTTCCATCGTATAAACTCACCCCATTGATGACCACCAAAAGTGGAGTGTAAGTGAATCTAATGATTCTAATCCACCACCATGAATTGATATATATATATATATATATATATATATATATATTATGGGTGCTGATCCCCTTAATATATGTACTTAGTTAAATTTTGCTTAAAAGTCCTGACCCATAATTAGGGTTTACGGCAAATCATAGTGGAGGTGAAAGCTATGGTTTCATGCCTCTTATCAAACTTTGGAAACTTGTAGTGGAAATTTCCATCGTATAAACTCACCCCATGATTCTAATCCACCACCATGAATTGATATATATATATAGATTCTAATCCACCACCATGAATTGATATATATATATATATATATATATATATGGACTACTCTACAGTCACAATATGTGACTGTAAGATAATTTTAAAATTTTTTAAAAAATAAATTTTATTTTTTTAAAAAATTTAAAATTTTTCAATAATAAACTAATGATAAATTTTAGAAAAATTTAAAAAAAATAAAAACAATTAAAAAAATTTTAAAAAAATTAAAAAGAATCACACATTTAAAAAAATAAATATTTTAAAGAAAAAATAAAAAAAAATTCAAAAAAAATATCAAATCATTTCAAAAAAATTACTACAAATTAAAAACTAATAAATAGTATAAAAAAATAAATCAAAAAATCAAAAAAATAAAAAAAAATAAACACATAAATTTGGGGGGGACTGTAGCTTAGTCCCCCCCTATATATATATATATCTGGAATGGAGAGGGCGGCGTTTGGAAGTCAATCAGCAATGTAATGCTATAGTGGAATGTGGTTTCATCATTCATGGAAGCTAGCTAGCTAGCTACCTTTCTGACGCAGGATCTTCATATTGTGCAATCTCATAAATGATATTGTAATAAAAAATGTATTGAGATATCTGAATGAAGTGATATGAGTGATCGTAATAAAGTATTTGTGAGAGTAACACTACTTGTCTATGGTAAAAATATTTTATTGAAAATATAGAAACAGAAAATAAAATAAGGTTTTGAGGTGTGAAATATCACTTTCTTTAAGAAAATATTACATGTACACTTCTTGGGGATCAGACAAATCTCTTCAAGATATACCAAAACCCTTAAAACTTTTGTATTTAACAATTCTCTTTGAAAGAATATCACTACAACGCAAATTTCCCGCGGATTTGCAATCTACAGGAAAATAAAATCCCTACAAGTTTTACGCCAAAATGGGTGAATATTTTTTTGTGAATTTTTTTCGTATGCAAAAATCCGTAAGAAATATTTCTTGCAAATTTAAAATCTGCAGGAACCTTTTCTTGTGGAATTTATAATTTGCAAGAAACTTTCTTGCAAAATATTGTTAAATCACTTTTTTTTTTTATAATTATTCATTATGATTTTGATCGATTCAATTGTTAGATGATACATAAGTTATGTGTTAATATTCTGTATCAAGGGTGGTCAAGATCGAGTTGCAAGCGAGCCTTGATTGGATGCTTTTTTAGCTTCTAATGGTATGATATGATAGTGAATTATCAAAAAAATATATGAAAATTTATGTGCAAGAACAAAATGGCCAGCTCCTTCAATCCAACAGTTGAGAAATTAAAAATTTTAACGACAAAAATAAAAACATGGAACAAAGTCTTTTATAAGAGATTTAAAACTTATGATGCAATAATGATTAATGAAAAAATGTATTATAATTTGTGGGCTTTTTCAATCAAACGGTTGAAATTTTTAAATTTTGAAAAATTCACAAAAAGTATCAGCAATAGTAGAACGTAGGAATATGGTAACATAGTCACGTTACTCTCTCATAAAGGCAAATACGTCTTGAATCATCATCTCATTTGATTTTAGTTGATATGACTATTGGATCACACATATGTTGTGTGCTAAGTTTGCATGCCAAGTGTGGTGAAGATCGAATTATGGTTGGTACGCGATCATAATTGCACGATATGATAGTAAATGATGAAAAGAATATATAAAAATTTATGTGTAAAAAGAAAATGGTGAGTACATTCAGATTTAAAATTTTTTAAGAATGCAATAAAAAAATGAAATTAAGAGTGTTATGTAAGCGATTTGAGCCGTATGATACAATAATAAATGATGATAAAAAAAAGGTACTAAAATTAGTATGCATCAAATTTAAGGTGTGCTTTTTCAATCCAACGGTTGGATTTTTGAAATTTTAAAAAACAATTGTGTGCATCAATCACTTGTTTTTATTATTAGAAAGATTCATATTTTCCCGTGAATCCCAAAAATGCATAGAAAAATAATAAAAAAATATTTCTTGGAAAATTTTCAAATCCGCATAAAAGTTTTTTTTTTAAAAAAAATATTTTCTTACAATTAAATTCTCTGGAAAATGTTATTTTTTTAAGAAGGAATTTCTTGCAAATATGTCAAATTTTAAAAGAGGAAAATTAGGCTTCTTGGAAAAAGGAACACATTGATACTCACACTCTAATCAATATCTCACGGCCAAACCCATATCTTCTTGAGTAATTTTATTTCAACACCTCCCTTAACCCATACCTCCCACACCCCAATTTTTTATTAATTATTGAGCTGACGTGGCCCCATTTTCTTTCCCAAATTTTAGACCCACCTTCTCTCCCTCTCTCACAAATTTCCCTCCCACTCTCTGCACCTCCCCCCCTCCCCCAAATTTCAAACCTCATGCCACCCACACCGAGCTCACTCCCATTGCCAGTGACGCCAAGCTCCTTCGTTCGCTGGAAAAGCCAACCTGGAAGGTCCTTCGTTTGCCGGAGAAGCTCGAAGCTCCTTTGTCTTCGGTGTGCCTCAAAATTTTGCTCCCATCGCTGGTGATGCCAATCTCCTTTGTTCGTCGGAGAAGCCAACTTGGAAGCTCCTTCGTTCACTGGTGACAAGCTTGAAGCTCCTTCATCTTCCCCCAATTTGTTCACTCTTCGGTGTGCCTCAATTTGTTCACTCTTCGTTAAATGCTTGATTCTGTAAATCTTAGGATAGTGATGGTAATGGAATGGCAAAATCTACTTTTAGAAACCAAAAATATGAGATATGAGTAGTTGTTGATGGCTTTTTTCATAATCATGTGAATAAGGATATTCTGCCTTGAGGGTTCAAAAAGATCCAAACTTTATTCACACCTAATATACTCCATTTAAAATGTAGAGTAATTTTGTATATCTTGATTCTTCCTCCATTCCCTGTACTCTCGATTATCTTATATTTTCACTTGACCTTACAAAACATTTCTCAATAATGTTGTTCCCCAGAAATTGATACTGAGAATGTGGAATTAGGAATAAGAGAGGGCAACCAGTAAGAAATAGAAATACAACTTGTTTGCTAAATGGTGCCATGGTTGTTACATACATACATACATACATACATACATACATATATATATATATATATATATATATATATATATGTGTGTGTGTGTGTGTGTG
>JASKGM010030818.1:0-16815 GCA_034509205.1 Ceratonia siliqua | reverse complement strand
GTAGCATAGTAGCACAAACCATTGGCAGCTGCAAGTAGTAGAAGCCCACTAAATATGACCATGACTAAAGCTTTGTTATTGAAAGTCATGATTCTTAATGCTCCAAAGAAAAATCTCTCAAATTGACTCTCTTTACTCTCTCTTTTGGGTCTGTATTGGAATGGATGGAAAGCAACTCATTCTTGGTGTATTTAATACTGCCATATATAAGTAGTGCTAAATTGCCAATATTAATGCCTTGGAATGGTTTGAACTTTTACGAATGATACAATCATTTATTCTATTATTTTTTATGCTTTGAATATGTAACGTAACTTCTGTTTTGGAAATCTAAATGTCATCTGATTCATCATGGCAAAGAAAAGGAGAATGTACCAAAAGAAAGAGATTATTTAGTATTAATGTTAAGGTTCATTGGATCATTTAGGTAGGTTTTAAAATTAAAACAACCTTACATATATAACAATTCCAAGTCCAACTTTCCAAGTTCAATTCTCAACCCCAATACAAATGGAACAATCATTTTTGTTAAAGCATTCTAAAAATATAGTGTTTCATTCAATCCCATGGCACAATGATTTGATATTTTCATCCAAATTTTAACAGAATTAATCACATGGATATTTTCATAAAAAAATTATGTGAGTGATAAAATTATCAACAATTTTATTATTTGAAGTCTGTTTCGCTTATATTTTGAATAGTCTTATAGTATTCAAAGATTATTGCTTAGACTAAATGGACAATTTCAACTTTTAAATATCGGTTCAATTCCAGCAATGGTCTTAAAACACTATAAAATTGTTTAGATATAAGTTAAACAAACTTTCTATATGAAAATTGTTTATCATTTTAATTAACATGGATAAACTACTGTTTACCCTCTATGATTTGGTCTGCAATCAATTTGCATATTTCATTGTTTGAAGTTCATGTCATTCGACCCCCTTGTTTTTTTAGCTACCACTTAACCCATCCTTTGAAATTTTTCATCTAAATCTTGACAAAAGTAATTCGTAAATGTTAAAATTGTAAATAATTGTATCGTTAAAATTATGTTTTACTTATCTTTTGAATAGTTAATGTTAGAATTATAACAGTTTGTTAAATAATTCTCATTATGGTCCTTAATTCATATTTATCTTATTATTATTAGTCTTAATGGTAATTTTTACTATCAGCTCATTTAGTGGCCATTATTCAAGAAAGAATGATTTTGTCTCTTGAATTAAATAGCTGTTAATTTCCTTGATAGAAGGAAGTCTATAAATAGCTTCATTTACGAGTATTTAATTCAAGTAATATCTAACGCCCTTGTCATCACTAAGTATTACTACTAAATTAGAAGCTAGAACTTGTAAAGAAGTTTGTGTTTCACCTATTGGTTATGGCTAGAGGTTAGTGATACTTTTGCTTCTGCTTATTTTTGCATTTTGATATTGTAGGCTTTTGTTTATTTAGTTTATACATGCTTAAAAAAAATTAACCAACAATAACATAGTCCAAAATGATTAAAAATAAAAATTAGCCAGCACTTTAATACAAATATAAGCTCAAATATTCAATAAACAATATGCCCAATATCACACAACATGAAAACCTTAATTGGTGTTAAAAATTTTGGGCCACACTATACTAACATCAAAAGCCCGTAACTTCAATGATTTGGAAATTGTGCTAGCTTTGAAAGCTTAGCCAACTTTCAAACACTTGAATAAGATTTTATAAATCTTAAATGTGAATTACTAAAACAAATTAGTCCATTATATTATGGCTATAAATATTAAAAGCCATAAAAATGAAAACAACCCAAAATAAAAATAAAACAATCAAATTGGCATACTTTAAGATTGCCTTCAATGAAATATATGTTTTTTTAAAAAATTAAGGCTATTAAAAGTCATTAAAAGTCTAAAATATACAATCAATAAAAATAATTTGACTGTAATTAGCGTTAAATCATTTGAATTAAAATTAAAATTGCCATAAATATACCTAGATTCATTTATAGTCATTAAAAAGCCTTAAATGGATTAAGTATATCAATCCTAGAAGGACAACAATTTAACGCATAAATTATCAGGGCTTTTAAAACGGGCTGGGCTTGTTGGGTTGGGTCAACCTGTTTTGAAAACGGAGCAGGGTGAGTTCTGAAAAATCAGCTTTCCAAATTGGCAGGGCAACTCGGCTCTCGCCGTTTGGAGGCTGGCTAGGGGCAGGGCAGCCTGCCTCTTCTTTTTTTTTTTTCTTTTACTCTACAATTAGTTTTATATGTTTTCTCTTAAACTATAAGTTCAAAACCAATCTATTTTTTTCTAATCATTTAATCTCTTCTCTTCCTACCTATAATAATATAATGATATTATGTAATTGTTTTTCTTTATAAATATATCATTACAAATAAATACTTATAAATTTTTTTTAAATTAAATTCAATAAATCTTATAGAAACTAAATAAATCTTAGTTACAAAATATATATGTTAATTGACTGGTATTAATTTGGTAATTTATATGTATATTATTGAGATACTTAACCAAACTCAATAAAGTTGATATTACTGAAAAATTCATATGCCTACTATGCTAATGACAAATTAATACATCATCTTCTCTTATTTTTTTCTTCTTCCTCATTTATTCTAAGTACCTGTTATTAATTTGATAATTTCTTAACATGTAATATTATATATAACTAATAGACTTCATACTTCCATGTCTAGCTAATAACTATTTTTTATTTTTTTATATCATGTTTGTATCAATAATTTTCTCTAAATCTTATCCAATTATATTAATAAAAAATAATTTTTTTATAAATTATTTCAATTCAAATAAAAATTATAATGATTAATAAATATCTATTAATCAACCTTGTTTGCTGCAAAAAAGAGATATTATATTTATGAGATTGTATTAATCAACCTTGTTTGCTATAAAAAGAAATATCATAATTAAATTTTAATTTTTTAAAATTTTTGGGCGGGCCAACCCTTGCCAACCCCCTTGCCCCACCCAAAGGTAAGTTAAGGCAGGGTGGGGCGGCCTGCCCTAACAGCCTTATAAATTATAATGGGTAAAAGAATACAATTTGCCATCAACAATTAACATAAAATCAACCTAATAAATCACTGCCATAAGTTTTAAAAATTGCCCAAATAAATCACTTCCAAAAAGTAGGCAAACATTAATTTAGGAGTAATTAGCCAGCATAATAAGAGCCAATACTAATTGAGCATTAACACAATTTTAAAAGCTCAATTAAGTCAAAAACATAATAGGCACATTAATGAGAAATTAGGACAAAATTCATGCTAGTATTTTCCCAATGATGCATTTACAAGAGTCAAAAGAAGCCTTGCACAATTGTAATTGAAGGATTAATCACATTCTCACTGCATTCATGAAAAATAGGATTCATAGCGATATGAATATCACTCGTATTATCAACATGTAGATAAGTAAGAGTAACCTGGGGAAGACCAAGTTCATGCAATAGACCATCAAGCCAGATAATCTTAGAACAAGCAGCTGACATGGCTCGATATTCTGATTCGGTGGATGATTTACATACTCGATCCTGCTTCTTACTTTTTCAAGAGATAAAAGCATTCCCAAGGAATATACACCAACCCGTAACAGAACGTCGAGTTGTCGGACACCCAATCCAATTAGCATCACTATATCCAACCAACTAACAAGAGTTCTCATATGAAAAGAATAATCCACGACCAGAGGTGCTCTTGGGATAGCGAATAAAATGACGGACAACAGCCAAATGAGATTGACAAGGAGTTTGCATAAATTGACTGACCTGCTAAACTGCAAATGAGATGTCAGGATGAGTAATAGTCAAATAATTTACACTCCCTACAAGTTGCTGATACAAGGATGGATCAGATAAAAGATCACTACTATCCTGTTGAAGTTTCAAATTGACCTCCACAAGAGTAAGAATCCTAAATTACAGCCTACAAAATTCGCCTAAAATCTTGCCTAGAAAACGTGCATCTAATCTCTCTCTCCTATATTAATTCACTTTGCACCATTAAGGAAAAAGAATTCAATATATATTTCAAAAATTCAATTCACTTGCTAACAACATGTAATTAATGTTCACACTAGCAATTTGAGGCTTAAAAATAGGAACTTAAGAAGGAAAAACACAAGTCCCAAATTCTTGCAATTAGTCAATCAAATAATTTTAATTAGTGAGTGATTTTAATGCTGAAAACAAGAATTAAGGAGAAGATTAAGCCTATTTAATAATACCATATTAAGACTAAAATAGTCAAAGACTTTTAAAATCTCTTATTTTTCTCCTTATTGTTTGCCTTCTATACAATCAACTCTAGGACTTCGAGATGTATATAAATAATATACAACTTCAATACATATTATAATCCGTTTTGTCACCAAATTCGAGTCAAATTTTTGTTTATGCTTTTCCAACCAAGTACACAAAAGTCTACAAAATCATAGTGCAAAAATAAATGGAAGCAAAAGTATCACTAACCTCTAGTCATAGCCAATAAGTGAAACATGAACTTCTTTATGAGCTCTTCTAATTCAGTAGCAATACTCAGTGATGGTAAGAGTATCAAATATTGCTTGAATTAAGGATCCGTGGATGAAACTATTTATATACTTCCTTCTATCAGGGAAATTAACAACTCTTTAATTCAAGAGACAACTTTTTTTTTTAATAATGGTTGTTACTAAAATATACCATTATGACTAATAATAATAATCAATTAATTGTGAATTAATGACCATAATGAGAATTATTTAACAAACCGTTATAATTCTAACATATCTATAAAGTTCTAAGGCTCTTGCTTGGATGAAACTAACATTTTCAATTTCCAAATCTTAGTTTAATCTCAATAAAAATACTATAAAATTGTTCAATGTATAAGTAAAACATATTTTTATAAATTGTTCATCATTTTAACATTCACGTGATTATTTTATTAAAATTAAGTAAAACAAACCACAAGGTTATTAACTTATAACTGAACAAACCACAAGTTGGTCAAAACACTTTAAAACATACGAGATAAACTAATTTTAGGCTAAATCACATAAAATAAATTGTAATGTACCTTTTAATGTTTGATTTCATAACTATTATTATTATTAAAATTAGATAAAAAAATGTCGCAAAGTTGTTAAATGGTAAAAAATTCACATAGGGAATTTGAATGATACACTAATATATATGGGACAAATAATTTCATCCATATATATCACATATATATCACACAGGGATCAACTGTAATTTATCCAAAAAATTTATAAGTATAGATAAGAGAATGCATTTAATTAAAAAAATAGTATTGAATCAAAATAGTACCTTGGCTTTATAAGTTTTGAATGATAACTTTGATATTATATTAAATTTTTTTTGTTAGCTTATAAGTTATAAAAATTGTATTTAAAATTATCATTTGATATTAGATAAGAGTTAATATGCTGTATTAATAGTTAGAATATAATTTATATAAAAGTTTGCTTTCCTTAGAGTAAGCAGTTGCTTGATAAGTAGCAGGCATGCATTACATGTTCAGCAACTAAACCATCTCTTTCATCGTCATGTGATATCAAGGTATAAAATTACATAATATTTAAAATATTATCCCATTCATTAGCATGTGTTATTAAGATATAAAATTGCATGATATTTAAAATATCATTTCATTATCAGCATGTGATATCGAGGTATAAACTTCTATAATATTTAAAAAATTATGCTTAGTGTTAATACCTAAAAGTTATTAGAGAAGTAATACTCCTTTGGTTTTTGAAAATGTTTTCTATTTTCATTTTTTATTTTTACTTTTTCAAAAGAGTTTTCATTTTTGAATTTTTAATCTTTTAAAATCGTGCTTGCTTTCCAATTGAAGTTTTATTTTCACTTTCATTTCCAATTAATTCTTTTGAGATAATTTAAGCATAATAATTATTTTTTTTATATTTTTGGTGGTTCTACCTCATTTTTTTTAATTATTAGTAATTATGACTAATAATGTAGTTATAATACAGTCTATCTATTTCTTATTAGAAATATGATTTGAATAAATTTTAAAAAATGACACCTTATTTGATACCTTGGATGACATCACCAGACCTGTTCATGGTCTAGTCAAGCCAAGTTTGAATTTAAGCTTAATAAACTTTATGTATTTGAGCCTAGGTTGACTTACAATGAAATTATAAGTTGACTCATAGTGAGATCTTGAAGCCGCGAATTTTGAAGAAAGTTCTGCAACACCGTCTTGATGTTAATATATAAGCTAATGACTTTTTATTTTTATTTTGAAAAGGGTATCTAGCTTAGTAGATTGAGCCACGTATGTTTATGGGTGTATTTAGCTAATATTTTGGATATATTATTATATCAAAAACAAACATTTTAAATATCTTTTAACATTTAAGATATTACGATAAAAATAATGATATACCAAAGGACTCATCAACTTACTAATAACATAAGAGAAGAGGGAAGGTACCCAATAAATAATTAGTCCCACGTTGAAACTCAATCTAATATTAGGATATATAGTTAAAACCCCTATTCATATAGTTCATTGAAACTCAAAATCTCTTTTTCTATTCATCTAGTAGTACAAAAATTATAAAGATTTATACTTTTAAATTTGTAATCTTATCAAATTTTTAATAGTACAAAAATGTTATTATAATTTTGATAAATTTTTAACATGATTCATATAATTTTATTAAGGCTAATTCTATTCTACCGCCCATAACAGTGGGCTGTAGATATACTATTCACTCTCCACCTCTCATTTTTTTAATTTTTTATTTTGATTTTTTTATTAATTAATTATTTTTTATGTCATATATCTTTTTTAGAATTCTTTTTATTTTTTTATAATTTTTTACTTATGAATAAATAGTACAATAAAAATTATTAATGAATAGTATAAGAAAATGTAAAAAAATTCAAAAAAATATATATGATATAGAAAATAATTAATTAATGCTAAAAATAAAAAAAATAAAGACAAAAAACAAAAAAAAGTCAATGGTGAGAGCAATTTTCCTTAAGCTACTACCCCATAGCATAGTGCTGCCCTTTTACTAATTGAAGCTCAATTAACATAGTCATAACAATAGTATAGTTGTCAAACGGAGCAGGCCGGACTAACCCGCCAAGTTGGTGGGCTGGAGAATCCCTAACCCGCCCCGCTCTTAGATTGGTGGGTTGGCCCATCACATATAAGTGTATATATAAAATTTTATTTTTTGTACTATTTAAAACTTGTAAACTAGTGGTAAAAGTATTATATTATCTTCTTAGGTTTTAAATTCAATTCCTAACAATCACAAAACTCGATTTTTTTTAATAAAAAAAAAGGTTAGCGGGTTGGTTGACGGGCCAACGGCGGGCCCAACCCATTTTAAAAGTTCTATTACAATAGGCCATAACAAATGCCAAATAAAAAGCAACTAAAATTTTAGGAACTCAACCTGTGGGACATTGGTTCAAGATTTGCACCGAAATGACTGCAATCTATGCTATTTGCTCGGCTCAGCTTCCAAAACATCCTTGCCTATATGACACACAATACAAATGCTTCAAAACCCGCAATACAAATGCTTCCTTTATCCTCGCCATGCTTCAAATACATAATTAGCTATCTGATTTATTAGCCATTAGGTATCTTAAACGAAAATTTCAAATGGAGCATTCATCTTTGTAATTAAAACATTCTAAAATTATTGTAAATTTACGAATTGATCACCAAATTCAAGACAAAATTAAGCAAAACCTGTATCAAGTATGTATTGGGTTTTTATTCTTTTATTTTTTTAAGATAAAAGAATTCCATTCATTGTGAAAGATTGGAGAACAAAAACTCCGCAACAAACAGAGAATCAAGAGGACTTGCCTAAATCCAAAGTACCCACCCCCAAGCACAATAACCCAAATGAAAAAAAAAAAAAAAAAGATAGTATAGGGAACAAGTTAAATACAAGAGATTAGGAATTGGTATATATATCGACATTTTGATTTGATATCTTAAATAATATATGGGATTAATTAAGATAACAAGATATCATATAATTATATATTTTTGAGTAGATATCATGACATATTTTAACTATATTAACTTATATAAAATGGGAATAATAAATAGGAATATCACATTATACCATTTTTAATTTTATTAATTTTTATAAAATTTTAATTATTTTTTTTATAAATTTCAGTTGTTATATTAAATATTGAGATCTTAAATATAATGACATCTTATATCTTAATAATTTATAATTTAATATATAAGATATTAGTATATCAAATACAATTAAAAAAGAATACTTGATGAACCACAGAGAATTTCTACTTATATAATGCAAAAACTTTATTATTTCTGAACATTAAGTTTAACTGAAATCATTCGCATCATGAGTTTCCAATTTATTCAGAGCAAGTGTTAAATCTGATTTGACCGTATAAGAACCAGAGGTGGAGAGCTGCCACAATAATTTGCCTTCTCTTCTGCATCAGTAATGGGCTCAGGAACAATAGTTACCAGTTTACCACCAAAGAGGCTCGAAAAAGGCTCACACGGTGCCGAGGATTCTATATAGGGGGATTAAGCTACCGTCTTTCACGTTTTAAAAATACAAAAACGTTTTAAAAAATCTTAACAAAATATATTATATAAATAATAATTTATTAATATAAAAAAATTAAAAAAATTAAAAAAAATTAAAAAGTCTAAGCTACCGCCCCAAAGTGGGGCGGTAGCTTAGAATGCCCCTAAATTTTAATGATGAAATAAAGCTTGTCTTTTAAACTTTGAATATGTTTTTATATATTAAAAAAATGAATATTATAAGACTTAATTATAAAATACAATATATTTAGAAACATTTGAAGATAATTTTTTTAATATTTATTATTAATGTAATATTTGTCTTTGTAAAAGAAATGAAAGATAAAATATTACTATAAAAAATTTGTTCAGCATTTTTAAAATTATTATTACTATTTGAGATGTTGAGAAATAAATTTTAAAAATTATGAATTATTAAGTACATACATGATTAAATAATCTTTTTTATCATTTCTATCTAATAGTACTGAATAGGATTAATATAATTTTTTATCCCTACAATTTCACTTAATTTTTATTTTAATTCTTATAATTTAATTGCATCTAATTGAGTTCTTACAGTTTCAATAACTTTCACTTTGGTTATTACTTAACAACATTAAAATGATTTCTAACGTAGCAAAAATTGTTCTACGTGGAATGCCTACGTGTATTATTGTATTTAAAAAAAAGTTATTTTTATAAAACTTATTTTTGTATTTTTTTCTCTATTTTTTCTCCCTCTTTTGGTTGGAACTTTTTTCATATCTCTTATTTTCTCACTCTACTGCAATTTCTACCGAGCAGATAAAGCTATCACATGCTCTCTTCTTCATACGAGCATATAAAGTTGAGTAACTGTATGCGAATGAGGAAGACGAAGAGGAAGAGCATAATTTCTCCTCTACGGTCATATGGAAACAAAGATGTTGAACCATTTGGAGATTGGAACTCCTAAGATTTAAACAAGTAGAGAGACAGTGATTCAATCATATATGATGGTATTTGGCCATATTGTCCTTGATACGCTGGAAAGTTTGCTTATTTAATTTAATATATGGCTATTGGTTATAGGTTTAAAATAGAAATAGATTCAGTCATTTTTCTTATGATTATTTTCGACTTATTGTTGCCATCCATTAATTTTTGGATGGGCACGATCAAAGTGCATGCAAAATATAATTATTTTGTCAAATAAATCATAATAGTCCAAAAATAAATGGATGGTTACAATTAAAAAATAAATAATGACACTTCTTTTTCCTTGGTTCAAAATTCTCAACAATTCAGACGTCAAACCCTAAAAAATCACGTTAATAATGATTAAATAATACAAGTTAAACATAATATTATATTAATATATTCTAATTCTACCGTGAATCAATTTAGTTAAATAGAAATGAGTATTATTTTAAATATAATATTGGCTTAGTTGTATTTTTTATTCCCTAATTTGTAAAAGTTATAATTTTGATCCTCCTAGTTTAATCCTGAACAATATAGTCCCTTTAGTTTGATTAAAGTTACAGTTTTGGTCCTTTAATTAACTTTTCATCCTCTTAACAACTATTGATGATGTGGATAATAAAAAAGTCACGTGAATGCAAAATATTTATATGTCACCAAATAATTTTTCCTTCTCAGCCTTCACGTCAAATTAGATGACAC
This sequence comes from Ceratonia siliqua, assembly GCA_034509205.1. NCBI lineage: Eukaryota > Viridiplantae > Streptophyta > Magnoliopsida > Fabales > Fabaceae > Ceratonia > Ceratonia siliqua. The sequence goes on along the minus strand of JASKGM010030818.1, from coordinate 6,521 downwards.
ATCAGCATCTCTTAAATTTTTCATCTTCTCTCCTTTGTGGAGGCTAAAAATGAAAAATTATTGTCATGAACCAAACTCAAGGCCGTGACCGACGCATAGGCTAAACTTAGTCTAGCAAGCCCATGATCTAATGAAATGTAACATTGAATGTAATCCCAAATTTTTATTTTTTTTTAAAGTTTTCCATAAATTTTGGCTGAGTTTCTCCTGCAAAATCGGCATTCTCAAAATACACCTATTCAAAATAACTCAATAGGTACATCTAGAATTCATCCAAACCATCCAGTACACAGTTTGAAAACCAAAACAAGTTTTGACAATACATAACAAATTAAATAGCACCACAAATGTTTCCTTTAGATGCAAAACGTGGAGTCTAACACACATATACAACATAAAGAAAAGAAAGCCTAACAAAAATGTCTGGGAGTGAACAAGACTGCTAAAGATCTACTCATCAGCAAACTAAAGATCTAAAAAAAATTATAATAAAGGGGTGAGTCACACAAACTCGGTGAGGGCATAATGAACAAAGTGAGTAGGAAGGGAAACAAGATAACGCACAAAGAGTATTATCAATAAGATTAATTTTATCAGTTAGAATTATGAGATAGATAAAATAATTAATCATAATTGCAAAAAGAAGAATATTTCACCATAAGAGGATTTTTTATTATATTGAGCATTTAAAGCCATGGAATAAAATCAGTATATTCAAATTTATGTAGGTCTCACATGAAAGCACCTGGGTAGCTCCACCTCATTGATAACCCTCTCCTCCTAGGATTGGCCACATTTCTAGAGGCAGATCCATATAACGGTTAGCCCTTTCCTCTGCGTTACCATATCCTCACTATTACTTCCACTGGCAGCCCTTTCTTCTAGCATTGGCCATATCCCTTTTTCCTCCTAGGATTAGCTCTAAGGGAGGCTTCGCCTAAAGGTTATCTTATTCGTTAAAATAACATCATATACTATATGCATATAGGCCGTTAAGCTCGCTAACGGCTACGAGGTCTTGACATGGATTCTCCAAAACCATTTACCATAAGATCAATTTAAATTTCATAGTATCATTGAAAAGGATATCCATCTCTCGAAGACATTGAGATTCTCAATTTTCATAGACATTGTTCCAAATCAATTCAATATCTTATTTTTACAAATTTAAATTAAAAAATTTCGCATAAAATAAATAAACATAAATACTTTCAAAATTTACTTCCAAGGTCTTGTTTCCCCATACTAGCTAAACGGACAACAATAATAATTTAAACTAATAATAAATAAACACAAGAAATTTATTCAATGTCTTAAAATTAGTAACATATGAAAGTATAAAATTTGGCTCATATAGAGGCATTTAAAATAGGAGAAGTATGCCACAATAAATATTTCTAACGACTTAAATGATGCCCCTTGTAAATTGGATACCTTAATAAATATTTCTAACAACTTCCTACAAATAAACATCACCAAAAAATTCCCAAATAAGCAAAATACCAAGAATTTCATTCTCCAAAATTTGCAATCAGTTGTGAAACTTACTAGGGAAAATACCAAATTTTTAGAACCCTATTTGATTAAAAGAAATTACCTGAAGCTTTCAATTCAAATAGAAGCAAAATCTCAAGGAAAACTCCTCCTAAAAGCCACAACCAGCTCCCAAAAATGAAAACTGGGCTATTGTAGAGGAGGTGAAAATATGAAGGTTTCTTGAAGGAAGTAGGTAAAAATATGGAGAAATAAAGCTGGGCTTCAAGCTTGAAATTTCCATCAATTGAGGGGGAAGAAGGGCTACATGGGCATCTACTGGAAGGGAAAAGTCACTTTTAAAAAGTAAGTCTTTTTTGGGTCTTGAGTTTTGGGAAAATTGCAAAAAGGCCCAAAAATCTAAGTTTTCTTGCAAAAGGCCCCTAATTTCTTATCAATTGTACCCTCTACCACTGTTATGCCACAAAATAATAAAATATTATATATACTACTTTCTACAACATATGTGGGGGTTATTCTAAAATTTTAGGGGTATTACATTCTCTCCATCTTAAGAAAATTCAGTCCCCAAATTTTAAACAAGTCACTTACCATGGGGTACAAATAGATGTGGCTAGTTTTCGTGCATAGCTTCCTTAGCGTTCCAAGTTGCCTCTTCACTAGAATGGTTACACCATAAAACTTTAACCGATGCTATATCTTTGGATCTCAATTTCTTAGTTATTTATCTACTATGGCTATAGGTTGTTCCTCATATGAAAGTTGATCATCTAATTCTATTGTTTGAGGTTGAAGCACATGAGAAGGGTCACAGAGATACTTTCGAAGCATGGAGACATGAAATACTGGATGAACACTAGCAAGGCTTAACGGAAGAGTCAATCGGTATGCTATAGCTCCAACTCTCCCCAAGATCTCAAATGACCCAATGTACCTTGAACTCTACTTTCCTTTCTTTCTAAACCTCAATACACCTGTCATTGGTGACATTCGCAAGAATACATGTTCTCCTACCCCAAACTTTAACTCTTGCCTCCTACAATCAGCATATGCCTTCGGTCTACTTTGAGTTGCCAACAACCTATCCAGAATTAATTGAACCTTAGCCATTGAATCTTGTGTTAACTCAAGATCTAAGAGCTTGTACTCACCAACCTCAAACTAACTGATGGGCGATCGACAATGCCTACCATACAAGGCCTTAAAAGGCACCATCTGAATATTAAATTGATATCTATTGTTGTAAGGAAATTCCATCAATGGTAGATAATTATTCCAATTTCCTCTTAGATCCAAAACCCAAACATGAAGCATGTCCTCAAGTATTTGAATTGTGCGCTTAGATTGAGCATCAGTTTGAGGATGAAATGCAATGCTCAAATATACTCTAGTTCCCAATGCCTCTTAGAAGGATTTCCATAACCTAGTAGTAAACTGGGGTCCATGATAAAAAATGATAGACACTAGCACTCTATGAAGAGAAACAATCTCATCTAAATAAAGCTTAGCATACTGGGCCATGCCAAAAGTAGTTTTCACTAGTAAAAAGTGAGCAGACTTAGTTAACCTATCTACAGTATTGAGTCAAAACCCTTTAATGTCTTAGGCAACCTAGTCATGAAATCCATGGTAATCCTCTCCCACTTCCATTTTGGTATCTCAATATGCTGATGCAACACTACTGGCTTTTATGCTCAGCTTTTACTTGTTGACACTCCAAGCACCTAGAAACAAACTTAGCCACATCTTTCTTCATTCATTCCCACCAATAGAGCTCTTTCAAATCGTGATACATCTTGGTATAACCTAGGTGGATGGTGTAAGTTAAATGATGAGTTTCTTCTAACACTCGCCTCCTAAAATCATCGACATTAGGAACACACAACCGTGAACCACATATCAAAATACCATTCGAGTCTACAAAGAAATTTGAAATCTTCCCCTCTCGAACATCCTTCACAAGCTTCATGAAATGAGGGTCTTGGCTCTTTGTCACTTTGATATCATCCACTAAGGTAGAATGAAGCTGGACATGAGTTAGCAATGGACAGGATTCCCTAAGCTCAAATTGTATCCCATCTTCCATAAGTTCCTTAAATTCTTTCACAACCAGCCTCTTCTCTATAGATATATGTGCTAAACTACCCATGGACTTCTACTTAAAGCATCAGCGACAAAATTTATGTTGCTAGGATGGTATAAGATTTTGCAATCATAATCCTTCATGAGTTCCATCCATCTCCTTTGTCTCAAGTGTAAGTCCCGCTGCTGGAAGATATACTTGAGACTCTTATGGTCGGTGTAAATTTCACAAGTTTCACCATGCAGATAATGTCTCCAAATCTAAAGAGCAAAACTAAATGTAGCCATCTCCAAATTGTGGGTAGGGTCGTTTTGATCACGCCTTTTAAGCTGTCTAGATGCATAAGCAATCACCCTCCCATTTTGCATTAGCAATCATCCAAAACCTACTCTAGATGCATCACAATAAACTGAATAACCGCTACTACCAGAGGGAAGGGCTAAAACCAGAGTTGAAGTTAAAAAACCCTTTAATTTCTAAAAGTTCTCTTCACACTTGTCATTCCATTGGAATTTAACTCCCTTTTGGGTCAACTTGGTCAATAGAGCAGCAAGCTTAGAAAAATCCTTGATCAGCCGCCAATAATACCCCGCCAATCCAAGGAAACTATGAATCTCTATTATTGAAGTTAGCCTAGACCAATTTTGGATTACCTATACTTTCTTCGAATCTACACTTATTCCATCTTTGGACACTACATTCCCCAGGAAAGCCACCTTATCCAACCAAAACTCACATTTAGAAAACTTGGCATGTAATTGATGCTCTCTTAAGGTTTGTAAGACCATCTGCAAATGTTGTTCATGTTCTTCTTCACTCTTAGAATACACCAAAATATCATCAATGAAGATAATCACAAAGTCATCTAAGAATGGCTTGAAAACCCGATTTATAAGGTTCATAAAAGTAGTTGGGAAATTAGTGAGACCAAATGACATAACCAATAACTCATAATGCTTATAACGAGTTTGAAATGCAGTCTTTGGAATATCCCTTTCTCTAATCTTTAACTTATCAAACATGTCATCTATGTGAGACAGGGGATACTTATTCTTCATAGTCACCTTGTTCAACTGCTTATAATCAACACACAATCTCATAGAACCATCATTCTTCCTCATAAATAACACAAGTACACCCCAAATTGGGACGAATGAAACCCTTGTCAAGCAAATCTTGCAACTCCTGCCTTAGCTCCTTAAGCTTCATAGGAGCGATCTGATATAAAGATATGGATATTGGCTGTGTATCAAATAGCAAGTCAATACAAAATTGTATCTCTCAGTTTGGTGGCAAACCATGTAACTCCTCAAGAAAGACATCAGAATATTCACACACCACCGGTACCTGCTCCAAAGACGTCCCTGACATTTTAGTGTCCTTAACAATCGCTAAGTATCCTTGACAACCCTTTCTCAACAACCGCATAGACCCTAAAGCAAAAATCATGTTATTGGGTGTCCAAGTCTTGTCCCTTTGAAAATAGAAAATGGATTCTCCAGATAAATTGAACTTCACCACTTTATTGTGGCAATCTAGGGTAGTATGCCAGGAAGCTAATACATTCATCCTCAAAATTACATCAAACTCCATTATATTTAAGACTGCCAAGTCTACTATTAATTTTTTACCTCCTAATAAGACATCACAAGAGTTATATACAGTTTCGGCATAATATGAATCTCCTACTAGAGTAGTTACCACCAATGGTTCAACCATAAGTGAGGGATTTCTACTGATTCAAGAAGCAAAGAAAGGTGATACAAACGAATGAGTAGCTTCAAGATCAAACAAAACACGAGCATTCATTGAATATATTGGAAGTGTACCTATGATCACTACATTAGATGCTTGGGCATCCTTATGAGTCAGTGCAAAAACCTGCTCCTGACCTCTCCTAGCTTGACTTAGACCTTTACCTGCAGATCCTCCACTTCCCTAAGGTGTTTCCCTAAAACCATGGCCCCCAAAATTTCCAATCTGCCTCGTTAATGGTGCATGAATTGGAGGAAAAGAACAAGCAATTGATACAAGTCCATGACTAGATGATGGCTATAGAGGTATCATAGGACAATCTTTCTGAAGGTGACCTGGCCTCCCACATCGATAACAAATCTTGTTACCTCCAAAGAAAACTCTGGTATGGAACCTTCCACAAGTAAGACAAGGGGGATATGTCCCACTAGAGCACCCTCAACTATGTCTTGCTTGCAATGAACTGCTCTATTCAACCTTACAACTCGGGGCTAGACTAGAAGATTGCCCAGTATAACTGCCACACTGATAAGAGCCACTACAATTGCCTTGATCGCCTGAAGCAACTTCACCCCTAACATTATGATAAACACAATTTCTATATACTATTTTAGCCTCACATTTAGTCTTTTAACCCTCTCATATACCTAAATTCTTTAGTTTAATCACACTTTATGACTTTGAGCTCCAATTTGGTTTAATGATATATTTCAGCATTATTTGAGCTTTTATGTTGCTTCTGTATTTTGGCTATAACTTGAGTTCTAGACATATAATAATCATGAAATTTATTTTGTAGTAAAGCTAAGACAATTATCTACAATTTTGATGAGAACTCCAAGGCTGATTCAGATGTTTATTAAGTCAAAATTAGCTCAGGAACTAGAACTAGAATGCTGCCACTAGAAGTCATCCTTTGTTGACCACTTATCAAAGCTATGTGTTTTACTGATGATGTTGCCCTAGAAATCTTTTGATGACCTGTTAGACAGCTGGAGGACATTTTAACCTAAGGGCAGACTTGTAATTAGTGGATTAGGGTTTCATATATATATTCAAATGTTGTAAAACTTGATAGCAGCAGTTAGGGTTTAAGGATACTGTTTCATTGCCTCTAACTTCTCTCTTCTCTGTTATGTCTAGGGTTTCAGTTTATTCCTCTGTATTTTTGTCCCTCTTCTTCATGGAG
>JASKGM010030807.1:0-25739 GCA_034509205.1 Ceratonia siliqua | reverse complement strand
AATACTTACCACTATACTGCAAGGAGATTTATATTTTAATTGTGTTTCCAATTTGGAGGGCTTTCAAATTGAGGCTTTGTTGCCGAGGTTTAGAGTTCAACATTGGTTTCGCACCACCACCCTTAACTGTGACAAAACATGTACAGTGGACTGGGTAATACCCCAACTTTAATGCAACTAGTTTATGTTGATTTCCTTATTTTGCCAAGTGTAACCATGGGTAAGATATTTCTTCCGGCCCTTTAAGCAAACACTTTTGTATGTCACGACCCATCTTAAAGACTCGTGACTGATGCTAGAACTATGGACATATTAATCCTTTAGCCTCAAGCAAGTCCTTCCTGGATATCGTACTCACCACTTTATTCACCACAAGACTATAGACTAAACTTTAATCCTTTAAATTATAACATACATAACCATAGGTTACACAGAATTAGTTAATTACAACTTCCAACTCAAACACTCTCCCAGGAACTAACCTATCTGCATCACTTGGACTTAGACCAGCCTTGATCTATATGCTGTTAATATGCCTACAAAACATCAAAGTCCCTGAATGAGGTCAGCTTCAAGCAGTTCAGTAAGTAAATCAAAACTAGATCATGATATAATCATGTATTATACGTATTCATGTTGATCACACCTGATGCTCTTCTCTTAAATAACTTCATCTACATGTCATGATATACATGAAACTATCTCTTTGCAATAATTAGAAATTTCAACATGTTACTTATGAAGCTTATTTTTTTTAAATAAATTTCTCTATGGAAGAATAACAAACTTTAAGAAAACATCCAATATGATTCATCTTGCCTCTAAGGGTATGTAACCCATGATTTTTCATTCTCATAAATAATCATAACTCAAACCTGCTATATATAACTTCATATGTGCCATTGGGACTTAAACCCAGGGTCTTACCATGTCTAAATATCCCTACCATACTATGGGACTTGAACCTAGGGTCTTAGTAGTCATCACATATCTTTTCGATGTCGTGGGACTTGAACACAGGGTCTTACTGGTTATCACATATCTTTTCCATGCCTTGGGACTCTAACCAATGGTTTTAGGAATTAAACCTAAGGTCTTTCTCATTGCCTCCAAGACTCGAGTATGATGTCTTTATGGTACCATTGCCCTAGGACTCGAACCCAAGGTCTTAACTATGGGGTCGAACACAAAGTCTTAATAGTGTTTTAGGACTGGAACATAAAGTTTTTACAATAATTTAGGACTCGAACATTAAAGTCTTTACTGATCTTTGCCATGAGACTCAAACCCACGGTTTTTCTTGTATCATCCTCACAAAATCAATTAGTACTCATAAATAAATTCTCAATTTCAAGTGCAAATTAAAGGAAATGATATAATTTCGAAAGTGCCTCACAATTTATATGATCCTAACTCAAGTATCTTTTCAAATATAGCTGTAAACACCTAATTTTGTCTAGGTGGGTTTTTAAAATTTGAAACATTGTAACTTAAGAAAATACGAAAATTGGAAAAAATGATAATATTAGAACTATGGAGAAAATAACAAAAATAGAGAATTTGAAACGAGTAAAAAGGGAGGTAAAATATGAAAGTACGAAATAAAAAAAAGAAAGAAGTCCATCAGCCCAAACAAAAAAAGAAGAGAAGTTCATTAGCCCAAACTCAACTTTTGGCAGCCCATTTTTGCAGCCTACCAACTTGGCCCAAATCCTAAACATACCTGGTCCAATCCACACACCCATCTTTGTACCCTCTAGTAGCTGGTCTCCCTTTCCCTCCATGCCTATTTCCTTTCTATGACTTAGCCATTTCCTCAATTGGAATTCTGGTAGGCTCATTTCTACTACACCTCTCAGTCCCATTATTTTTGGCATCCTTTGCTCCTTTGCTTCTCTACTTCAGGCCAACCCCACGCCTCTGCAGCAAGACATATTTGGTCCCTTTGGAGTAGTATGTGCGACAACCCCTTCCCCCATATGATTCTTGACGGCTGTGGTCTCTTTTCTTGAAGATTTGGTCTCTTTTTTTTGCCTATAAGACGGAGAACAGGGTGAAAGAAAGACGAGGAGAACTTAAAGCATTGTTGGGGAGTTTTTTCAAAGTGGGTGAAGGAAGAAGGACTTGATAGCAAGTGGTTCTAGAGGAAGGAGTCATTCGGTTTAGGGTTTTTGTCATTCTTTTTCAGTTTCTCTTCAAAAAGGTTGGTGCTAAACTTGCTGTAGATTGAGTTGAAATTACCCATTGATTTAAGTAGTCCTAGTCTGTGCGTGACTTTATGCTATAGTGGTCAGAATTCCACCTACTCTTTAGATTCAGAATGCATGCGAATTTGCTATCATTAATTTGGGATCAAATTTGGTTCTAAAAACGGTTTATTAAGGACTGATGTTTGTATCCCGTATTACATAATGATGTGCTTGATGCTATGTCATAACCCGATATGTTGGATATAAATTCTGTTTAATGGGTGAATTTTGAGTGTTAATATCCCGGTGTTAAGAGTTTGGCTTTTCTAACTCTGTTTTGGGGTCCATTTACTAGTATTCGAGTGTGGGACAATCAATATTTTCATAACATCATTTCACATATTCTATTTCTATTGGGGCTTATTGTTGTAGGTATAGGAGGAAATTGTCTATAGCTTAAATCTACGAGTTTAAGTTTGGGTTCACTCTGAATAACACTGGTTTACCTGATGATTCTAACTTAGATTATATTTTTAGGTTCAAAAATAATATTAATGATATAATTTTTTGTGTTGGTTAGAGTCCTCATGATTATGTAGACAACTTGGAGGATTCATTAGTTACTAATCGATTGCCCCCAAGAGTGGTAATTGGCATTATTTTGATATTAGGGGCATGTTAATTTTGATTTGGAAACTAACAAATCTATTGTCACAATGTCAAAAATGTGATTACAAACATGCTTTAGGTTCTTGTGATAGTTCTGTTTTGCATTATGAGGGGGTTGACAGATTAGGTTTCATGTGTTTCAAAAGGGGTTTTAGTTCATCTCATGGTTTCAAGCTTGTTCATTTCTTTCAAAGTAATGATTTTAATGGTAGATTTGTGAATCCAAATCAATATGTTTGGGGCCACGATGATACTGTTTTCAGGATTCAAATTGTAGGCTCAAATCTGGGTATATCTGAGAGATGTTTCATACTGATTGGCACATTAATTTGGTAGATTCAAGGTAACTGAATTAGTATGGCTTGAAGTGTCAGCATATAGGTAACAAACATATTTCATGGGTGGGATATTTCAGCAGTAACTTGATTTCATTATTTAAGATTGCCAATATGGATTTCCATTTTTGGGTGAGATGGTTATGATGGGTTTCACATTCTCATGGGATCATTGGGAATTTTACAAAACATGAATTTTTTTATTGCTTTTGTTTGTTTGATTTTGGGAATCTTCTATTTGGCTTTTTGTTTTGATTTAGCTATGATTCCCTTTGAACTCATTGGTAAAGATCAAACCGTCCCTTGTTTCTCTTTGGTTGTTATTTATTTACATTTTTCTTCATTTTTTTGGGTTAGATCTCATTCGAAGTTTGTTTCTCTTATGTTAATCATTGCTAAAAGTGGAGGTGTTCAAGGCACCTTATCTCTCATTTAAGAAAATAATAAAAATATAGTGAATTCTTGCAATCATGTGTAAAGGGATTTCTAAAAATAACTAGATTTTGGGTTTTTATGCAAAAGAACCATTTTTGCAAATGGGGTAAGAATCAAACTCCGAATCATGTTTTTTTTTAGAAAAAAAAAATCCAAATTCGGGCTGCAAAGGCTCATTAAACCAAGTTTTAGGGTCTAAGTAAATTTGAATACTTTGGGTTCCAAAGGCCCAGTCGAGTTGTTTCCTAAAAGTGGGGTCCTAAAGGCCCAATTGGTTGTTTTTTTACATGGTTCAAAAAGGCCCAATAAAAATTGGCTCTCTAAAAACGCCAAAAATTGGTAATTTGCGCTTCAAAGAACCAATTAGTTTAGTTTCTAAAGGTTTGGAGAGTTCATTTGATTTATTCTCAAAAAGGCGGATTTAATACTTTTAGTTTGGGTCTCAATATTCTGATTTTTAATTCTGACCCCAATACTTTCAAAAATTCTATGTTAACCCCAATACTTTTTGGAAATTACATTTTTACCCTATTATTTTCATAAATTACATTTTTAGGCCAATATTTCCACAATATCATTTTGGCCTGATATTTTTAAAAATCCTATTTTAACCCAATATCTTTATAAATTTCATTATTGCCCCCCATGACCTAATAAGGGCGTTCAATGGAAGTTTATCTTCTCCAAAGCCATGCCCCTTTCTTTTCTAGACTTTCAGTGGAATTTTACATTTCCTAAAGTCTCAACTTTTCTAGGATGTTCAGTGGAGTCATATCCTCCCCAATGTTCCTATTCATTATCCAGGTTTTAACTGAAAATTTAATTTCCCCAATGCCCTGGCATCATTCTTAACTAATTTAACCAAATTATTCCGAACTATATAAACCTTGATCACTTTAAGGGTACGTAGGCACTTACATAGTAAGACGGGTTCAATTCTCTCACTTCTTTATTTTTCTCTAAATAACGATAACAAAAGGGGTAATTAAATCAATTAAAATACAAATTTTTTTTAACACAAACAATCTAGGGTAACCATCTTTAGATATAGACATTGTGGGGTGCCTAACACCTTCCCCACACGTAATTAGACTCTCGAATCCTTCCTTTGGTTCTGAGGGCCAATTTTCCTTTCTTTTTTTAAGAATCCCAATTATCTTTCTAATTAATTGGTGGCGACTCCATTTTTTCTCTGCATTTTTCCTTACGTACCCAAAAGTCATAAAATGATGAATTTTTACTAGTTGTCACGTTGTGACAACAGCTAAAAATTACAATCTTTAGTATACAACGTAAAATCTCTAATTCTCGTAGTATTCATGTCAATGCCATTTCTCATTACGCAACACATTCAATGTCATCCTATTAATACAATATCATTAAGATAAGAGTTCAAGAATAGGCTTCTCTAATAACCAACATATGTGAAACTTTTGTTTTCATAAAATCTGACACTTTTCAATTTTTGGAGAATAATAGGGATAAAAGAAACTCCCTTCAAGAAAAAAATGCCAAAAGTGTTCAACTAGAGTCTCAATGCATGGAATGCTTTGCATGCATCACACAATGCATCTAAACTCGTCAACTCTAAATCTAATTCTTTTCTCCAATATTCTCATGTTCATGACATAGTAGATTTCATTTATGTTTTCACCCAACTATAACATATTCATACTCTAGTTATTTCCATATTCAATATCGCCTTTTTTTTCAATTGATTCAACTTTGATGACTATGATTGCTATTACACTATCCTTTATCTACCTTTATTTTTAATACTTTCTCAATGTTATTTCTTGAATTCTCTTGTAATCTCACTTTAGATTTAAAGTTAGTACTGTCAACAAGCTTAAAATATCCAGTTTCAAAATGCCTTTGCTTGTATTCATATTCCTTATATCTCAGTTTATCTTTTTCCTTACCCTCAACTATTTCAAATTATAGTATCTCCTATCCTTTATTTATCAATAACTTCTAAAATCCTAATATGCTACTGATAGAACAAAATAAAATAAAACAAAGAAGATGAAATAAAATAAAACAAAGTAAATAAAAAAAATAAAGGAAATAAAATAAAATCCTAAGCACTCTAACCAAATTATTAAAAATGCTGAAAATAAATTAATTAAACTTACTAAATTGGAAGCAAAAAATAATTGAATGAAGCTAAATTAAATCCTGTGGAATTGAATCGAGGATTATCTAACTAACCAATCATCACTACAAGAAAATCAACTTTTAATAGCAACTTTTTTGTGACGAACTTGAAAGTCATTACTAAAATAAGGTTTTTAGTGACGATATTTAAATGTAGTTGTCAATGACTTTTAGTGATGCCTTTTTAATTGCGTCATAAAATCTAAACTTTTCAGTAACAACACTCATTTGTTGTCACAAAAGATATCCAAAAATCATCACTAAAAGTCAAAATCTTTTATAAAATCTAGGGGCTTAAAAAATTCATAATTTAGTGACGACAATTATAATGTCATCACTAAAAACGTTTTGTGATGACTTTGACACATCTCTAAAATAATATTTTATGTGATGACTTGTATATATCGTCATTGAAAAGTAGTTGTTAACATGTTTTAGTGACGACAGTTAAATATCGTCACAAAAGGATAATTTTAAGTGACAACATCATTGGTCATTACTAAAAAGTTTGTTTTTTAAGTGCCAAAACGGCACCATACCATTCCCCCTTCCCTTTGATTTCCCCCTTTCAGTGATAACATCATTGGTCATAACATTATTGTTTGGGAAGAAATTAGAGCCAAAGTACGGGAGGAAATTACTTCCCAGCTTGATGCTATGTTTCAAGCATGTCTCAGTTCCATTTTATACTCTCTTTCTCAAGTAATAGTCTCATTTCTTACTCTTGTTTATCTTCCATCGCTTTTAGAACTACAACTATTTATTTGGATGGAAATAGATCATGCAATGTGTTGATTTAATCAAAATGAATGAGCTAATACTTATTTATATTCCATATCATGTTGGCTACGGAATTATGCATAAATTAATCCAATGTCTTGCATAGTCTTAATGTATTGCTATATGTATTCGTGTTTTATTTATTTGTTGTATTTTGACCATAGAGGTCAATTTTTGTAGTCTGATGTAGGTATGTCCACTATGTCTTAATCATTTTTTGTACTTGGGTTTGCTTAATAAATAGGGGAAATTATGCCAAAATTTTTATAAATTTCCCCTACTTGAATCATATGTATACATATTTAATTAATTCAACTGTATGTCTGCTTGCCTTGAAACACTGGTTTTTTCTATTATCTTATTTGAGGATTGAATAAAATTGTGGCTTGTCTACCCAAGTTATGTGATGTGGCTAGAAGTGTGCTTGGAAAATGTTGATTGGGTGAAATATTTTGTAGTATTTGATTAGGCAAATTGTTATCCGATTTGATGATAGAAGCCATTTTTATAAGTTATTAGCTGTTATTAAAAAATTTTGAGAAAACTTCAAGAACTTTCATGTATGTTGAATTATTTTGTTAAAAAATTATTCATTGTCTTATTGGGCCTTTAATTTATCTTGATGGTATTTAACTTAAATATTATAGGTTTCTTATCCGCAAATTAATGAAGCTCCTTCTACATCACATCCTTTGGAAGATATATGAAGAGAATGAATTTCATGAATGAACCTGGGATATTTGTGTTTGATATGCGTGCTTATGTTAGATGTCGAACTCCTAAATGCTTTTGTACACTTGAGTTTCATTTCTTTGGAACATACTTAGGTTTGAAACTCTAGATGTTATGCGTGTATATTCAATAAAATTGTAGGTTTAAACATGTATTTTTAATAATGTTGTTATAACAAGTCCAAATACATGTATTAGTTGGTTATGATAAAATACAAGGGTTTCTATGACAACCAAAGGGTTTCAGTATGTCGTCACAAAAAAAGGTTTCAGTGACAACAAAGCATGTCATCACAAATAAGGGTTTTACTTGTTACAAAAAAAAGGTTTCAGTGACGACACTGCTAATGTCGTCTAATGTCGTCACAAAAAAAGAGTTTCAGTGACGACACTCGAAAGTTGTCACAAAAATAGATTCAGTGATGATAAAGCATGTCATCACAAATAACTATTTTTCTTGTCACATACAACTACTTTTAGTGAGACATACTTATGTCGTCACAATACATTATTTTTGTGACAACAAGAAAGCCGTCACAAATAAGGGTTTTTGTGATATCATGCATAAGTCGTCATAATAAATAGTTTATGTGATAACTAATTTTGCCATCATAGAAAGCTGTTTTAGTGACGAAGTATTTGTGTCATCACAAATAAACGTTTTAGTGAGGACTTTTTGTCTTCACTAATGATGACTTTCTGCGATTACTTGTGAACATATTCATGAAACTAAATTGTCATTAAAGTATATAGTGACGACTATTACCATCCCTAAAGACCCTTTAATGACGACTGTCTATCGTCACTAAATCCATATCTTTCTGTGACACTCAAGAGTCATCACAAAAAGATTGACTTTCAATGACGATTGTTGTTTGTCATCATTAAAAATATTTTGTGACGAGATATATGCAATGACTTATAATCATCACTAAAGGTTGAAAAGTCATCACTAAAGGTCTTTAGTGATGACTTTCAATGTTTTGTCGTCACAAAAAGTTTGCTTTTGTAGTGCATGTATTGAAATATTAGGTGAACCAAACAAATATTGCAAAGTTGAGATTATTGGGTTTTTCCACTTAGGCTAGAGAATTTAGATGATCATGGTTAACTGTCACTTGTAACTAACTAATTAATTTCCTTGGTCCATATTATTACTTAGTTAATTGGAATAATCATAAGGAAAACACACAACCATCTAAATTAAACCAAATCAAAGAATTTAATTTAAACTCTTGTTCAAGAGAGCTTAATTAAATGCAGATGATGTGTCTAACACGTAATTCTCAAATACCAATTTTAATTACAAATAATAGATGACTAGTTCATAATTTATAATCAAATGGGATAAAGAACAATAAACAAGAAAAAATCTCAAACTTGCATTAAACATAATCCACCAAAATATTTAATACATTCAAGGTAGCCAAGCTAAACACTCACAATATATTTAGCCTCTGAAAATAAATTCAAACCAATGAATTCAAATAAAAAGATTCCAAACATATAGTAAGGTAACAAATGATATAAAAATAACAAGAATAAATAAAATAATAATAGAGTAAATGAAAATAACAAAAGAATGTCTTCCCTTTCAATTGGACGACAATAAGGATAGTGGCTGGAATGGGGTGCTTCGTCTTGTAGTTTGGTGACAGCAAGGAAAAGAAGGTGTTGACAGCACGCCTGCTCCTGTAGCTTAGCAAAGAGAAGGAGGAAGGAGCATCAATAGGTGAAAGCGAAGGCGAGGTGACCTGAGCGAGAGACCAGGAAAAAGAAAAGAAGAAGAAGAAGAAGGTGGATGTGAAGACTAGTAGGTAGAGGAGATGGGGGAGAGATTTATTGGAGAAGGAAGATGAAATCCTAGTGAAGGTAGAAGTCTGAAGGAAGGCGAATCTTCCTCCCTCATGCCGCTTATCCTCTTCGAATTAGGGCTCTTTTCAGCCAATAGCAAAATGTCACGATGACGTTTTGCTGCTATTTTTTTTCCTTCAAAATTTTTCTTCATACCTATTTCCAGTACCCAAAATAAATCAGAAGTAACGTATTCCTAAAATAAAACACATGAAAAAGCACTAAAAATATAACAAAATACTAGGAAAAATATTGATTCATCAAATTCCCCCTAACTTCGAATTTGCTAGTCCTTGAGCAAAACGGAAAGAAAAAAACTAATAAAATTTGTAAAAACAAACTTAAAAAATTGAATAAAAAAAGATTCCATGCCTTAATTTTTAATGTGCCTAATAATTAAATATTTTATACAATTGTATTGAAAATCCCAACATAATAAAGTTTATTATTTAAATCAAATGAACATCACACATCCATATTTCAATGCTTAAAACATATCGACATTATTTTCCTTTAAACATAATGTCAATCATCAGAATTTGCTTCGACTCTAAACCTCACATATTCACTCATTAGAGCACATTGATCCTGGGTTTAAAACACTAACAAGCATACGCGAATAAAAGTTATGTAAACAAGAAATAGCAAATATAAATTCGAATATGAATATGGATATAATCAACAACCACTCAGATGTTCCCAAAATATATCACATAAAAAGAATCAAATATTAGGATTATAAAGATACCACATTGCCTATATTACATTCTAATCGAACTCCTTAAGTAAGAAATATCAAGCATGTACCTAGGGATGAATAGGAATTTGACTTCATGGGATTGCAAGAGCACTACTTACACCAGAGTTCTTTTCCTTTCTTTTCTATATTATTATTATTTTCTTATTTTTCTTCTCTCTTATTTTTTTTCTTTATATATATGTGTGTGTATATATATATATATATATTTTTTTTTTTTTGCATATATTGTTTCTTTTTCTTTTTATACTTTGAAGAGACCCAAAAGTATTTTTGCTCTGGAGATTTTTGGCAATAACCTCACATAAGAAGTCAATTAAAATATATAAGGACGTGCACATATTCAATTTTCCTACTCAAGTCATTTAACTAAAATAATGAAAATAAACAACATGATTCTTCAATTGAGATATAAAATCCTAACATTCAATACAAAACCTATAGAGATTATCTAACAATTAAGATTAAAGTAAAGAGTGTTAACTCTCACAATAAAATGCTTATGATCGAAAGAAGTCACAAGGTAGGCTCCACTACTTGATTCTCAATCATCAAATTTAAGTTTATCTCAATTTCAACATCAAGAGCATAGTTCATGAAATATGAACATGCATCAATCCTCACAACAAACTTGAAAGTGGTAAAAAAAAAAACACAAAGTGCATAAAAGACTTTGAGGTCGTTTGAGTATTGCTTTTTTGTAGTAAAAGCAGCTTATTTTGAGTGTTAAAAAAAAAAGTAAAAGCAGGTTATCAACTGTTTGGGTGAAGCTTATGATTTAAAAAAAAACGCAGAAGCGGGTGCTATTTTGGGAAGCTAGGATTTGTAACTTTTGAAAAAAAACAAGTCCCAATGGAAGGGAGAGAAAACTTTTCGGACAAATATATCTCTGAAATATTTCACAAACTCCCTAAAAGTACTTTTATATGTCATTTTCAGTAATTTTATTTGTATAAAAGTGCATTTACATTTTTACATCCAAACACAACATATTTATTTTTTTCTGTAAAATCACTTTTATATAACTACATCCAAACGCCAAATGCCTGCTTTATTTGAAGCACTTGCTAAAAAGTACAAGTCCATCCAAACAGCCTTAATTATCCCCAAAAACAAATTGAAGCATGAAATATTTTGTTTTCAAAAATATTTTATTTGCACCCTCAAACCTAAACTAATTAGTGTCATCAATGTTGGAATATAAAGCATGGGCTTAGAAAAGTATTTGGAAGGAACAAATATTCAAAGAAACTAAAAATGTAGTTAAAAAGAAGTAGTAAAAAATACTACCAAATATAGGTGTTGCCTCCACCAAGCCCTTTCTTGCTAAGATGCTACCCTTTCTTATTAAGGAGGGTGCACCTTGATCTCATTTTCAAGTGTTTCCTCCACCCTCTCATTAGTGAGAGCAACTTCAAGCTTATCCTCTACATTTCCTACAATTCAATGTCATGAACAAGTAGTCTGAATAATCAATAAAAGAATACTCAGTTGTAGTAGAAATATAAAGACTATGTAGAGAATTAAACACTTTAAATTGGATAGTCTCTCTCAAGACTTTCATAGTTAACTTCCCTGTATGGATATCAATATTTGTCTTGGTAATTGCCATGAACAGCCTACCAAGGAGGATTGTATGTGCTTTATCCACGGATGAGGCTTCTTCCATCTTCAAAACTATAAAGTCTGTGAGACAATCAGCTTGTCTACTTACGCTAACTAATCCTAAACTATTCCCTTCGGATATCTAATTGACTTATCCGCAAGCTGAAGGGACATGGTTGTGGGCTTAAGCTCCCTCAAACCTAGTTGCAAGTATATTGAATATGGCATGAGATTGATACTTCCTCCTAAGTCTAGCATGACTTTAGCATTCTTCTTGTCTCCCATAGTGATCCTGATATTGAAACTTCCTGGATTCTTCAACTTAGGAGGCCAGTTTTGTTAGAGTACCACACTAGAAAATTTTGAAACTATGATTGTCTCAATTTCTCATTTTTCCTCTTTTTAGTGATGTGTTTCTTGAAAAAATTGGCACAGGAAGGAATATTCCTGATAACATCCAAAAAAGGAAAATTAATATTAACTTTATAAAACGTGTCAAAAATTTTAGAAGATTTCCTCTCAGGTTTGACTTCCTTTAGACGATTCGGATAAAGAATTGGGGTCTATAGCGATTGCCACCTTTTGGAGTAAGGGAGAAGAAAAAGGCATTCTCAGACCACTTAGATGATTGAGGGTCTTTAGCTTGACTTTCCATGGGAACTTTGTTCTCACTTTGCTCCCCATTTGAATTCCTTGCATCGTGTGGTAAATCATCAGAACATTCATCATCAAAACTTTTATTAATAATTTTACCACTTTGAAGGAATATAATAGCCTTTGCTTGCTCGGGTTGCCTCAGCAACTTTCCCTGCTGATGGCCTTATAGCTGTTCTGCAACTGTTTACCCTCTTCATTGAAGCATTTAAGGAATCCAACCTTTGTTCATGTTGTTCATAGTTCTCTCTGCTAACTTGAATAAAGGCATTTAAGTTTTCTTCCAAAGTTGGTTTCCTAGGTTGAGTGAGTGGTTTCGCTTGGCTTTGATAATGACCCAGTCTTGATTTTTAAGCATATCCCGAGGTATTGTTAGTCTTCTTGGAGAAATTAAGATGATTTCTCTACCCATGATTATATGTGTTAGCAAAAGGATCATTCCTCTGCCTTGGATGGTAAGACTCCATCAAATTGACTTGTTCTTGTTCACCACCTACATATGGATCATAAGACAAAGAACAAGTGTTAGCACCATGCTTGGAACTACCACAAACTCCATAGACTTCATGATTAGGTATATTTTTGGTAGTGAGAAGTTTGATTTGTTTAGTTAATTTGCAAGTTGCATTGCCATCTCAGTGATGGAGCTTAATTCATTCACCCTAATTCTCGTTCCTCTTACACTCTGTTGTTGGGAATTAGCACACAACTTCTCATACAACTCATATGTTTCTTCTGCAGTCTTTACTCCCATAACTCTACTTACAACATTATCAATTGTATATTGACACTATTGTGTCAACCCATAATAAAAGAACTGGTTTTAGAGCTGAAGCGGGTAATGATGATGGGGACACTGAATTATAAGCATTTTGAATCAGTCCCATGCTTCATGAAATGATTCTCCTTCCATTTGAGTAAAAGTGACAATCTTAGTCTTCAACTCAGTGGTCTTTTGGTGAGAGTAGAAATTTCCCATGATTTTATCACTACTTCCCATGTAGTCAAAGAACCAAGTGGAAGCGTCATCAACCAGGCTTTAGCTCTATCTTTCAATGTATAGGGAAAACACCTCATCCTGAGTTGGTCTCCAATAAGTCCTTGGAAAGGAAAAGTCTGTACTATTGCATGAAAGACCCTAATGAAATTTAAAAGGTCTTTATAGGGCAATCCGTAGAAGGAGGGCAACATGGAATAATGGATATTCTTGAGCTCATAATTTAGTGCCGTTTCTGCTAACCAGATGCAAGATGTAGCTATTCTAATTATTAGCCTTGCATATTCTTTCATTAACCTTTGTCTGTCGATAGCTTCCAATCTTTCGGCCTTTATTCTCACTATTTCAACAGTTTCTTCTGTTATAGGATTTAACTGGTTGTCTACAGTTAACTTCCTTAAGCTCTTAGTTATCCTATGGATGTTGTCTATTGTTGGCACAAGTTTTCACCTTTGGTATCTTCTACCTTGCATGCACTTAACAAAAATAAAGAGAAATTAATCTACCAAAAAAAAAAAGCAATAAATATGGAACCAAAAAAATGAAACACATAACAAATAATTTAGTACCAAAGAAAACTAAAATTTAAACGCCAATTCCCTAGCAAGCATCTAAAACTTGATGTGAGAATTTTAATATGCTCGTAAGTGTATGAATCAATAATAGTGTAATGATAAGTTTACTCATAGGCCGATCTTTTGCGAAATTGCAATAGTTTAAATTCTTATTTGTTTTAGTACAAAATTTATCAAACAATCAAAATGAAATGAAATAAAACAAAAATAAAATAAAATAAAGTAATATGAAAGAAAAATAAATAAAGTAAATAAAAGAAAATAAAGTAAATAAAGTAAATAAAATAAAGAAAACAAAACAAAATAAAATCTTCAACACTCTAACATAATTATTAAAAATACTTAAAATAAATTAATTAAACTTACTAAAATGGAAGGATGCAAAAAATAATTAAATGAAGTTGAATTAAATCCTATGGAACTTAATGGGGGTTTAGCTAACTAACCAATCTTATATTAAAATATTAGGTGAACAAAACAAATATTACCAAGCCAAGATTATTGGTTTTTTTCACTAAGGCTAGAATCCAAATTACCACGGTTAACTCTTACTTGCAATTAACTAATTAATTTCCTTGGTCCAGATTATTAATTAGTTAATTGTATTAATTGCAAGGAAAACACACAACTATCTAAATTAAATTAAATAAATGAATTTAATTTGAACTCTTGTTCAAGAGAGTTTAATCAAGTGCAGAAGATGTGTCTAACACTTAATTCTCAAATACCAATTTAATTGCAAATAATAGATGATCAATCTACAATTTAAAATCAAATGGGATAAAGAACAATGAACAAGAAATAATCTCAAACTTGCATTAAACACAATCAACTAAAATATTCAATACATTCATGGTATTTAGGCTAAACACCCACAATAAATTTAGTATCTCATAATTAAATTTAAACCAATGAATTTAAATACAAAGATTCCAAACATATTGCAAGGCAATGAAGGAAATAAAAATAACAAGAATAAATGAAATAAAAGCAAATTAAATGAAAATAACAAAAGAACATCTTCCCCTTCAACTGGAAGACAGTGAGGAGGAGAAGGTGTTGACAATGCACTTCCTCCTTTAGCTTGGCAACAAGGAAGAGGAAGGAGTGTCAACAGGTGATGGTGAAGATGAGGTAAGCTAGAGAGGGAGACCAGGAAAAAGAAAAAAGAAGACAGAGGAGGAGGTGAAGACCAATCAGTTGAGGAGATGGAGAGATTTATAAGACGCTACAAAAAAAGGCTACTCTGAGGCGAAATTTAGAGGTAAAAATAAATCCGCCTCTATTAGAAGCAGATTTAGAGACAGAAAACAAAATTTTTGAATAAATAGAAATAAAAATAGAGGCAGATTATGAAAAATTTTCGTCTCGTAATAATCCGTCTTAGACACTGCCTCTAAGGAGACAAATTCTTGGGTATGCTTAATTAATTAAGTTTTTAAAAAAATTTTCTCATTAAAGAGGGACATAAGCCAACTAATTCCACCTCTAAATATTCCTAAGGTTCATAGGTGGAAGCGGTGGCAGAAAAAACTAGATATGGATCCCATAAGAAAATGAGAGCTCTTTTCTTATAAGAAAATGACATTATAAAAAATTAAAAAAAATTAAATAAAATATTAATAAGTTTTAAAAAAAATTAATATAATTTAAAAGTTTAACCTTATTTTTTTATAGGTATTTTTTTATTAAACTAATATTAAAGAGAAATTCAAATAAAATATCATTAAATCTTAAAAAAATCTTATTTATTTAAAAATTTACCCTTATTATTTAAAATTTTTTATTAAACTAATATTGATTCCTTATAAATTAAAATTTATTAATATTTTATTTAAATTTTTTAATTTTTTATAATATCATTTTCTTATAAGAAAAGAATAAAAAAAAGGAGAGATAAAAAACTCGGCCTCTAATACAAATATAATTTTTTAAAAACTTTTGAAGTTTTCTCATTCTTTCCCATTCCCTCCTTCCATTCAATTTTCACGCCATTTCTTCTTAAATAAATTAAAAAAAAGTAATTAGGAAAGAGTCCCCCCATTTCTTCTTCATTTTTCACGTCGGCTTCCTTTTTGCCATCTTCATACGTCTCTCTCTCCACCGTGATTACGTGAATCTTCCATGGTCGGCCACTCTCCAAGCTTGGGTAGTTGATTTCTCTCCAAGATTTTTACTTTTCTTCAGACTCTTCTTGTTTGGAGGCTTCTTGTGACCATTTGCGGGGTTAAAACACAGTTTTTGGGAGTTCTTGCTGTTGTACCTGAAAGCTGGACTTCTAGCTTGATTCTCCACGAAATCTCCTTCCTCTCCAAGTAAGTTGTAGCAATGGGTAAATTTTGGGTGATGTCTTGATAGTGTTTAGGGAGTTTATTTATGGGGTTTTGATGAGTATTCTACCAAGGAAATTGAGTTTAGCAATATTTTAAAGTAGAAAAATGATGTTTTCATTGTAGGAGAACTAAAGGGAAAATTCTAATAATTTTAACTACCAAAAAGTGTGCCTAGCAAGAATTAATTGGTGTTTAAACAGTTGTTATTTGTGGACTTCTTTGTGGTGAGTAGATTCTCTACCACTGGATGATTGATATATTTATTTTCATAAATATATATGCTGTATTCATTCCATCTGTAAAGGGTTTTGTGTATTTTCTTCTTTGATTTATGGGTATATCTCTGGTTGGTCTTCACACTTAAATTACTCTTGCTTCTTAAATTGCCCACTAGCTATTTGTAAAAATGTTTCATAGGCTTTTGAACCAGATTTTTTTGCAAATGCCTTGAATAAGTAGAGCTTCCATTTATCTTCAATTCCAACATAATGTGTATGTTTTGGTTTTATTCCATTGATGATGATACAATGATGAATTTCAAAGTTGATTTGAATTAATTTAATGATATAGACTTTTAGAAAATTCAGTACCCAAAAGTTAAAGAATAAAAGGGAAATCATTTAGTTGCACTTGCAGTTTTACTTTTTGAGCATGTATAACAGAATATAATCACTGAAGTGGATGCTTTTAGGAAGTTAATGGAAGCCATACTTTGGCATTTTAAGAGGGCTTACTCTTTGAATCTCAACAAATAGGAAGAGAATTATATTTTTAGGACTCAGAATCTCTATGGCCTAGCTTTGGTTAATTGAATTATTTCTATTTCATACTGAGAGGGTTTCAAAAGTCTCATTTCTTTAATATTTGCATATGAAATACATAATTCATTGAAGTGGAGCATCTATTTCTATAACTTTAATGATTTTCTTATGGATGCCATGGACAATGTGATTGTGTGTAGCTTAATTAATGTTATGTTGCTTGTATTATGGACATGTATTAGCTAAATTAGATTTTCATGAGTTTGACTAATTTGGTGTTGGTTGTTGAGGGTGAAGAAGAGAGTTATGGTGAAAGCATACACACAGGAATATGCTAAATTTGTTATACAATTTGTAACTGTATAAAGGTCTTGTTTAGAATGGGTATCACACTACTCAAGATGACCTGTCAATTTGGTTGAAAGCTTTAGTTATCCTTCTTGCTCAATTTTCTAGGTTTTTCATTCACCATATTATTTTATTTATCATGCTTAGTGAACTTCTTACTTTTAAGTGGCAAGGATGATATTAATGCCTACATTAATTATATTTTGACAGAAAAAGTTCGAAACTCATTCCTACCGCAAATAGGTTTTGAATTTGTGTTATTTGCAACTTTATATACTCATAAATGCACACCTCTATTTTACACCTGCATACATGGCTGCATTAATGTTTAACTAAACCCACATGAACCTTAATTGGATCTACTTATGCTTTTTCTTTATGGCTCAATCCTTTTATACTTTATACACCTAACGTACATGAATAATTTCCTTTGAATTTTCTGGTGATTTATTAGTTTATCCAATCACAGAGGACCTAAAACTCCTAATATGCTACTTGGTGTGATTGAAGCATATTAGTGTGAAGTACTTGTCGAATTCTCATTATTTTTGGCACTATTTTGGGTCCTCATCAAAGATTATTTATTGAGCCGAAAATTATTTCCTTTAGATACTTCGTCGTCACCAGAATGCATTGTTTCTTTTATTCCATGTTATGCATTTGTTTCATTGATTTACTTATGTATCTTCCATGGATATTTCTTCCCATACAAGGGTTATCTCTCCACTGCTTTGCCATTGTGACGTTTTACTTTTGTTAATCACAGGCTTTGGCCCACAACTCTCTGCATTAGGTTTCCTTATCTCTACATGCTCATATTTTCTTATGAGTGTAATTCATTGTTTAGTATGTGTTTATAGATGAAGTGTATGATTATCTCATACTAATTTTTTCAACGGGTGGTCCCTTTTTTTTTTCCTTTTAAACATATATGTCATATGTGAATGACATTTTGTTTGCAATTTATTCTTTCTTTCCTATTTGTTCCCACTCCTATTTTGCTACATGTATTCGCTCTGACTTTCAAATGAGAATGTATGTGATATGCTGGACTGCAATTCATTGTCTTTAGCTAAGGGCTAAAAAAGTAATCTTGTTGTGCGTTGTTGCTATTTATTTTTGAGATGGTTGTTAGGGGGGAGGGAAGGAGGAGGCAAAATAGCATTGTGGTGCAAGTTTTATTCTTGGTACAAGGATACAAGATAACCTTTTCAATTTAATTCCATAGGATGATTTTCTTTTTTGGAAAAATAGTTTGACAAATTTCAAAGGGCTGTTCCATTTTGGAAAGGTTAATATGAACTAAATATGTGACAGTGCCCCGCTTCCATTTCCATGTGTCTTGCTGATTAAAATGTGAGAAAAATCCTTGCAGCACTGTTTTTCAAATGAAAATGGTGATTGAACATTCCTAGCATGAGTCATGATTGGTATTGTGTTTTTATTCTATGCTTTACCATACAATTTGAGATAATCTTATTCGTCTTTTTTCTTTATAGTGTTTTAATGAATAAATACCTTATCTTCTCTCTCTCTCTATATATATATATATATATTTTTTTTTTTTTTGAAATTAGAGGGACAATTAGAGGCGGATTATTTCAGCCTCAAAATAGTCTCTAAATACCTTTTGGGAACACGTTTTTTTAATAGAAGGATGTTTTTCATTTTGCGACAAAAAATATCAGCCTCAAATTATAGGTAGATTTAATATCCGCCTCTAGTTAAGTTGCGACGCCACTTTTTGAGATGGATTTTATTCCGCCTCTAATTCCACATCAAAACTTTTAGAGGCGAAATTTTCTTATTCAGAGGCGGATTTTCTCCCCTCAAATTGCCCTTTTTTTTTCTGTAGTGAGAGAAGGGAGATAGAGTCCTAGTGGAGGAAGAAGTCTGAGCCTCACGCTGCTGCCATTCTATTCCCCATCTACGCCGTGATCCTCTTTGAATTAGGGCTCCTTTCAGCCAGTAGCAAAACATCGGCTACTGGTTTTTTTTTTCCTTCAAAACCTTTCTTTAGTACTTCCTACAAGTACCGAAAAGAAACTCAAAGTAACGTATTCCTAAAATAAAACACATGAAAAAGCACTAAAATTATATCAAAATACTAGGAAAAATATTGATTCGTCATATGTCATCATCATTTGAATCGAATTCTAATTAAAGCCTAGTTTCTCCATCATAGCTTGCTGGAAGGTCCACTTCAAAATAAGGTCCATGAGCTAATAGGGAAAAACTAGGACATTTGAAATGGGTTTTTTACTTTTGGGATAAACACTAGCCATGTTTGGTTTATACCATTCAAATTAAGTACCACTACAGTAACATGCACCTTCCGCAATAAAAATTCCAATATTTTATTATAAAATAAAGTAAGAAACTATAAAACATACCAGGAGCTTTTGTTAGCTCCATCAAGAAAAATGTGTCACATCCGATTTTTCGGTTTGGTTCCAAAGAGGGGAAATTATGGGATTTTTTGGGTATAGTTTTTCTCAACTGTATAGTACTCAATTCTCACTTTTGAATCTATTATTCTATAGGGAGTTAAGGCTTGAAATCCTTGTAGATAAAATTTCTGTAGGGTGTCAATTTTGGGGACGCCAATTGACCATTGCCCTCGGGCATGTCAACTGGTCCTCGCCAACTCTATTTATTTTAAGGCCTCAAGTAGGTTAGTTTTTTTTAGGAAAAATCAGAATCCTGAGAGAGCATTTTTAGGCTCTGCTAGTGTAAGCTTTGGGGACTTATCTAGTATAAGTTCTTCCTCTAATTTGTAGTTCATAATGTTAATCTCTCCATCTCTCCCTGAAGTGCGGCTTTGCAATAATTTATGGTTCATGTTGATTTCCAACCCTAGGGTAGTTTATTGGAGTCTTTTGAACCTTAAGATAAGTTCTCCTTAGCATTTATTTATCAAGAAATGTCTCTTTTGAGTAAATCCCTAAATTTGGTCAAAAGTTTAACTCTCAAGATTAATATTTTGGGGTTTCCTCTGAATAAAGCTATGAATTATTCTCTTAAATGTCTTGGAGGTATTCTAAGCAATCGTTTGTCTTTTGGCTAGCTTTTGGGAAGGTGTATAATCCGTTTTGGCAACCCTCTCCTTGTGCGTGGCCACTTGGTGGTAATATGTACAACTTATGAGTGGGATTTTACCTTCAAGTAACATATTTCTATGCTTCTTGAATTACTTGCAGCTTATTGATTATATCATTATGAATTATTGAATTGTGGAAATGTTAGATATACCTATGCACGTATTGAAATAATATGTTTTGAAATGTACTTTCGAATTGAAATTACTTTGTGAATCAGATTTTGTCATGTAGACCTATTACGAAATTATTGTTCTACTGACATGCTGATTTTATCAATTGGAGTAATAGTCATTATGTATTTTAAAGAGGTGGGATACACATGATACTTTGGGGTAGAATTACTAGGTGTACCTAGGCTTGACATCCATGACTTGTTGAGTGGGTCTAGGTTATTCTGTGATTGGTCCCAGTGGTTGAGTGTATCTCACTGTTGATGCCCGAGCCAGTGTGGTTAAGAATTATACCGACTGGTATTGTTTGGTTCTCTGTGAGTCTTAGGGAGTTTTTTTTTTATAATTTCCATGCGAGGGGCATAAAGGATCCCACATTATGTATTGAGAAGACAATGGAACTAGGATGTGTTTTATGTGAACTTTATTTTACTATCATAACATTGATATTTGATTGTTGTATATATTTTTTGCAAGTGCATGGATCAAACGAGTAATATATAATTAGAGTCAGGATGTCATCCCACACAGACTTATTTTAATTACCAGCTAGTCTTAACTTTAATTTTTATTTGGATAATTAATTATCGAAGAAGATGATGAAAGATACAAAAATAAAGTAAGATGCGCATGCTATAGGAAAAAATAAGACAAGGGCTTTCGATTTCACCTATAATCAATCATACTTTATCCCGTTAATCATCACTTACTCATATTAATTACTTGGATTGAAGAATTCAATTACCTAATTTATTCAATACTCCCTCCAAGGTATATATTGAAACTATCCAGATTTAATAGTTTATTGATGCGTATAAATTTACTTAAATAAGAATGCATTAATTTGTTCTACGGAATTATTTACATGATTAATGATGAGATTAATTTTTATATATTACTTTTATATTAAATTTCCCGTTTATGTTAATTAATCTTAATTCTATTGTGTTTTTAGGCCTTGTAACTTTTTTCATGTTTTGTAGCTGAAGTTGGGCTTAGATGAAGAGTTTGGGCCAAGTGACGAAAACGTGCTATTAAGCCTGCTGGATTGTACTGCGGTAAATGAAGCATAACATGGGCTACAAAACTCGATATGATATGACTCAAGAGGCATTGGAAAGCTAAGACAGAGGTCTACAATGTTGAAGTTTTGACCCAAGTCCAATTCTGATGTGGGAATTTATTTCGCACATCTTCTTAGTCTAGTGTTAAGTTTTAGAGTGCGTTGTCTATTCTTAGCGCATTTGTTTAGCATTTTAGGTGTCTTTTACATTTATTTAATTCTTGGGACTTTTTGATATTTTGCAACTGTTTTGAACTACTCCAGCACAAAATCCAAAGAGTGTGGTGCCATAGTGCCCAGCAAAGAGTGTTGCAGGCCAAAAAGCCTAGAGTAGGGCGCAGCAGCACCCATTAATAGAAGCTGCGGCTCCAATGATAAGAATTATGTGAACACATCCAGACCTTAGGGTCACGGCACTGGAAAGTTGAAGCCGCAGTGCCCATGCATGAATATGCATAAATATAAGAAGATATAGCAAAAAAAGGGGGAATTTTCTTTTGGGATTTTTAGGGATTGAACTTTTTGATGACTGAGGCAAGAAGCAACTAAGTGAGGATATTCTAGATAGAACTTAGTGATTGGATTTCTTTCATTGAAGAGTTCCTTTTTGAGTAGGTAATTCTCTTATTCTAGGGTTTGGGATGTAGTCATTGAATTCCTAACATGATTTGAATTTGGTTGTTTAGAATATTATTTACTAGTTGCGATTTGATGAATTCAATTCTTGCAATTAATTGGCCATTAATTGTTTGTTTAAGGTATTGAATGAAGGAACAAAAATTGAAATTTAATATTAGTTGGTGGATTCATTAATCCTGGCAGTGTAGTATGGAGATAAATGCACATCACTGTGATTTAGACCTAGGGTTCCATTGTTCTTAATGAATTTATGTTAACCGCTACGATCACGAAAGTATACATAGGATTAATATAGGTATAGGTGTTATACCTTGAAAGAGCATATCACATAACACAGGGAACTTAGTCATTGCAATTAGGATAATATCAACAATTAGGTTTAATGTCATTGAAGGAACTAAATTGATGAATCCTAGCCCTAGGATCCTTTATCACTTGATTTTACATATTTGCATTTAGTCATATTTTTTGTTGCCATTTTAATTACAATTCAGAATTTGGGACTGTCAAGATAATATAGGAAGTTTTACATTTTGTTACTTGAACCTCCTCCTTGTGGATACTATAAACACCTGATTCAAATATGATACTCATTTTGCTCTATTCTTCTTGTCACGACCCATGTACTTGTACGTTCTAGATGCATCAAATTCATGCATTTTACTTATGAAAATTGGTGTACAAGTCAAGCTACGGGAGTTGACAACACAACTAGAACTCTAGCTAGTTAGTTGTTAGGATTGTAACAAACTCTAAAATAATTCCTTTGATTCAAGGGAAACCTCTAACTATATAAACAAAACCTAAGCTTCATAGTAAACACACAATTTTTGGAGCAAAGAAGAGGAGAAGGGACAACTAAGCTAGGAGGAGGAGTTCTGCATTTGGGTTTTAATGTTCTTTTTATTTCTTGTGTTTTCTTTTAATTCAAGAACTTCTTAAGTTTCTTTTTCTAGGGCATGATGGACTCTTAATTATGACTCATTGTTTCGTTTGTTAATATTATTCACGTGTTCTTTAATCATGGTCGAGTATTTTTATCTATTCCCAATGCTTCTAATTGTTTTATCGCCAATTAGATGATAGCATGTTCATAATTGAGACAATGAGGTGGTGTATAAAATTAGCATATAGAAATAAACATCCTAATTTGAATTCATGTTAGGAGGTTGATGCATGAGTTAGGTAGATCACTTAAACATTTACATAAAATTATAGAATTCATGCTTGTTTAATTAAATTTATGCCTAGGAGCGATAAGTTGTTAAATAGGTATAGTTTTAATATATCGCCGGAGGGGTATTAAATATATTGGGGAATTAGATCTTCCATTCAAGATAAGAAACATGAATAGTTAGCAACTAAAGGAATAAAGAGGATTGATTATTGGTGAAATCGAAAGCCCATAATCTTTACCATCTTGATTTGCGTTAACTTTGCCTTATTTTCCTTAGATACCATTTTCTTGTGTTATTCTTCTCAACATTTATTTTCCCAAATAAAATTAAAGTTAACATATTATTGGTAATTAATTTCAATCCCTGTGGGACGATACCGGATTCCCAGAATCCCTTTATTACTCGAACGATCTAATGCACTTGCATGTAATTTTCACACAACAATTCACCTAATTCATGCATAAACTACCTAACCTGGATTCAAATTAGGGTATTTATTCCTAGAAGATAACTTCATATATCATCTCCTAGTCTCAGTTCTAAAGATCCTGAAATTTAATTGGTGCTTAGGAAATTAGAAGAATTAAGTATAGAAATAAATACTCAACCAAGAATAATAACAAATAAATTGAACTCAAGGAAATAAGGTTCAGGATTAAGGGTCCATCATGGCCCTAGAAAAAAATTTAGAATATAATTGAAAAGAAAGAAAACAAAAAAATAAAAATAAAAGAAAGCATAAAGAAAACTTGTTGAAGAAATCCCTAGCTAGGCGCACCCTTCTTGCTCCAATCTTTTGTGTTTTCTATGGGAGCCAAAGGCATCTTTAAATAGATAGAATTCCTCCTTGAATCTAGGAAAATTAATTGGAGTTTCTCCTAAACTTGATCATCAAGCAATAAAGTTATAATTGAATGTTGTCAATTCTAGAAAAGTAACTTTCCCACTAATTTACTTAATGAAAACACACGAATGAGGCCTTCCTCGAAACTACAAAGTTGTAGCCTCGTGTCTTGTCTTTCCAGGGCCTATGAGATCACCTTATTTCAAGTTCTGCAGCCTAGCTTACGTCCATTTTATTCCACTAAGGTTCAGGAGGTCGAACAACATGTTTTCTTCACTCTTTATGCCTAGAACTCTTCACTTAATCCCATGAAATCCTAAAAACATTGATGAACATCATTAGCACTATAAATGCCATTAAATTAAGATTATTTATCATAAAATGGAGTATTTTAATAAGTAATATTTAGAAATTAAGCTCAATATTGACCATTTTATACTTTAAGTTCCACTTTCTTAGCTTTAAAAGCTTTCATTTATTTAAAACTCACTAACTGGGTCTTGGACTCACCCATTTCTTTTATCTCTTATTTTATATTTTGACATTGATCCGTCCATTTTTCTTGATCTCACGATCTGTGGCCTGTTACCTGAACCAAAGAACCAAGTTTGAAACCTTAAGTGCATCAAATCCTACTAAGTGACGGCGTGCATGAGAGCAATTCGTAAGGAGTTTTTTTGAACCATTAGTACTGAAAAATCTAAGAGGACTCAAGCAGCTATGATCAAAAGCTAACATGAAGAAGAGCATTTTTGCATGGATCAGTTGACCGAATGCTATTGGTTGTGCTTATAAATATAGGCCAATAGACCATTTTCGAGAGGGAAGAGGATAGCTCGCTCAAGGAGCTATATAGAGCAATTTAGGGAAGACCATGCCTCCAAAACTTGGGTAAATCACTCCTCAATAATTTATTACGGAATTTCTCAAGTAATCTTATCTTCTACCCATTTCTAGTTAGGAATCTTACATGCATGGTTTCCTATATTTTCATCACTATTGACTTTTGCGTGTTGAGAGTTATAAAATGCATCCACTTGTCTTACTGAGTTATGTGGTGACTGAGGTAACCGCATTCATGTTGGATTTCTCGAACAAGATCAATTTTTAGAATTTTCCAGTTTCAAGTAAGAGGATGGTAGTATAAAAGTTTCTAATCTTAAGTATATCTTTGGAGCACTGAGAGCAGGTGTGAGACCTAGAGGTATAGTGACGAATAGAGGATTGATAATGATTTTTCGAAATGGATTTAAGTGGTTAGACTACATATGTAAATATGAACAAAGAAATAAGAATAAAGGAGTAAATGGATGTAACTAGAAATGAAAGTTTTCAGAATAATAATAAATATATGGCATTTATGAAATCAACTTGTAACATATGAACTCAGGTAACAATACGAGAGGAGCTGTTGCATGCTCATAGTGATTAAGTTAGAGAAAAGGATAAAATATGTCACTACAAAAAAAATGATTTTTTGTGATGACTTTTTTCGTCACAAAAAGTACTGAAAGTCGTCACTAATGATATTTAGTGACGACTTTTTAACCTTTAGTGACGACTA
>JASKGM010030796.1:0-25743 GCA_034509205.1 Ceratonia siliqua | reverse complement strand
TAAATTAATTTTATTTGTTGGTTTGTACTTTAACTTAATATTAAATAACTACGATAAAATTATTTCATGGCAGTTTGAATTTATTGCCACGGCTTTAGCTATGGTTGAATATTTAAAATTTTTTATTTGTCTACCGTGGCTAATACTGTGGCAAATCAAATTCTTTGCCATAGTTTTTGCCACGGTTTACCAATCCGTGGCATATCAAATTCTTTGTCACGACATTAGCCACGGTTAAATAGTTACTATTTTTATTCTCCTACTGTGGCAATTAGCCATGGTTTATTTATTTTGTGGCAGATGAATTGGTTGCCACGACGTTAGCCATAGTTTAATATTTAAAATTTTTTTAATTTGCATACCGTGGCTATTAGCCATGGTATTATATTTCAGTGGCAAATTAAATCTTTACCACGAAAATAGCCACGGTTTTTATTACATTTTTAATTCTTTCACTTTGCCGTGGCATTAGTCGTGGCAAGATGTCACAATAATAAAAGTTGTGGCAAGAGTCGTGGCAATATGTCGCATTATTATATTGTCGTGGCTAATACCGGGGCAATTGGCCATGGCTAATCAAATTTGTTGCCACGGTATTAGTCATGGTTGTTTATTACATTTTAAATTCGTCCACTTTTTCATGGCAATGGTATTATATTTCAGTGGCATATCAAATTTTTGCCACGAAATTAGCCACGGTTTTTATTACATTTTTAATTCTTTCACTTTTTCGTGGCAATATTCGTGGTAAAATTCCACGGTAATAAAAGTTGTGGCAAAAGTCGTAGCAATATGTCGCATTATTATAATGTAGTGGCTAATATCGTGGCATTTAGCCATGGTATTACTATGCCATGACCATTCAAATTTGTTGCCACGATATTAGCCACGGTTGTTTATTACATTTTAAATTCGTTCACTTTTCGTGGCAATGGTCGTGGCAAATTGCCACGGTTAAAAAGTCATGGCAAAATTTGTGGCAAACCGTGGCTAATACCGTGACAATTTCCCATGGTATTACAATACCGTGGCAAATCGAATTTGTTGCCATGGTATTAGCCACGGTTGTTTATTACATTTTAAATTCGTCCACTTTTTCGTGGTAATGGTCGTGGCAAATTACCACAGTGAAAATAGTCATGGCAAAATTCATGGCAATATGGCCACGTTATGATATTTCTGTGGCTAATACCGTGGCAATTTTATCATAATTAGAAATTATTTAATTTCGTGGCAAAGTGGTAGCAATTTCCGTGGCCATTACCATGGATTTTAATGCCGTGGCAAAAATCCGTGGCAAATCGTAACTTTTCTTGTAGTGGGTTTAGTTTCTTCACTCCCCCCTCGGTTGGGTGTGTCCCTGAGGTAGAGTATAGAACCATTAGTCTTCAGCTCCCTAGTTGAGTGTGTCCGAAAGGAGTTTCCTTCCGGTGAGTGCGTCCCGGAAGTCCTTTCGGTGAGTGTGTCCCAAAGGTGAGAGCTTGGACTTCATCTCTGGTTGAACTGGTCCTAGAGATGAGAAATTGGGTTCTTAGTTTGGGTTCTCCCATAGAACTCTATTGGATCCTAGTAATGTGTAAGTAAAGATATTCTTTTCGAAGGTGAATATTTATAAATTGTGAAGTATATTTTTAAGTTTTAAAAATTTTATTGTTAATATAGTTATTTACTTATTTATTTATTTAATTTATTTGGCAAAGCAAAATCTTAGTATGTTATGGTTGTGATTTATATAATATTACTTGGAGGCATATAGATTCATGAATTGTGTTGTTTAAATAATGTATTATGACTCATTATATGTTTTGTCATTATTTTTAACCGCCAGAGTTTTGTTTATACATTTATTAAGCTCTCTTGAGGAGGAAAGGGAGCAACAATGGATGTTGTGGACAGTTAAAATAGAGTTGCATATGTGTGATGTAGTTCTGTATTGGCATAAATTGTAGTATGTATTATTGTTTTATGTATAAAATGGTTTGTGAGGCCATGAATGTGTTGGTGGGTTTATTTGTACTAATAGTCAGTATTTCAAGATAGATTATGCCGAAATGTAGAAAAAAATTTCCAAGAGTTTTGTATTTATTATCAATTTCATGGTTGTCATTTGTTTATGTTGAGAGTCAAAGAGTATGCGTTTTAGGGTAGTAGGATATCATTAAATAGTGATTTTTTACGTTGATTACATGTCTAAAATTTGGTCGTGAAAGTAATTAAAATTTTATTTTTAATAATTATTTTATTTTAAAAAAATAAAATGACAAGAAAATAATTGAGTGAAATGTATTGAATGTTTTGGCCAAAAAAATTGAATAGACATTAAATTAATCCAATTTGAATATTTACATTCTATTGTTTTTATTCACACATCTTTTAACTGATTATATTATAATTTTTAAAATAATTTTAACTAAGTTATTATCTTTATATATAAGTTAATTATCTAAATTAATTCACACCCACAATACTTATTTACAACTCTACTATCTATTTATACTTTTAATTAATTTCAATTGCTCTAGCCTCTTAAAACTCTTATTTTCATAAATAAATCTTTAATCACTTATGAACTATAGGTAAATGATCATAACCTCTCCTCAAATTTAGTAATATAATCTTTAACACTCTTTTTTTTTTTTTCAAATAATACCAGCCTCTCTTAGATATATATGAAAATATCAATTTATTCTTATTTTTATTTGCTTATCATATTAGTATTAAGAATAAAATAATCTTTTTACATCTTCATAAATCATGAATATTATATTATCAAATCTCATAGGAGATCATAATTATTTATCCTAAATTAATTTGGTTGCAAAGGCAACCTTATAAATTTTATTTTTGGACAGTTTTTATGGCTTTAATTATGGGTGAGGTTGGGCTATTAGAATTCCAAAATGTCTATTATCACTCATATCTAACTACTATAATTATATTTTCCTAAAAATACTCTTAAGTCTTCCATTAAAACAGACATCCACTTAATTTATATTTTTACTATTTATTCACACTTTTAATTAATACTATAATTTTTACTTAAAAATTTTAATATATTTAAAATTACCTACGATTTTCAAAAAAAAATTCATAAAAATATTATTTAAAATCAAAATAATAATCAGTTTCCTATAATTCAATTATATAAAATAATAAAAACTTGTTTGATATGTCAAAGTAATTAAACATTTATTTGGATACTAAATGTTATCTAATAGTTTCAATAAATTTATAAAGAAAACACTTGTGGATACTTTATAAATAATATTT
The DNA here is from genome assembly GCA_034509205.1 of Ceratonia siliqua. Lineage (NCBI taxonomy): Eukaryota > Viridiplantae > Streptophyta > Magnoliopsida > Fabales > Fabaceae > Ceratonia > Ceratonia siliqua. The sequence goes on along the minus strand of JASKGM010030796.1, from coordinate 22,473 downwards.
AAATAAAAAAATATCTAAAGTAAAATATTTAATCAGATTTATTTTTAATAGTATATTGTGTGTGTCATTGTTTATGGCAAAAAAAATATTATAACTTTTAATATTGTTTCTAAGATCGTTTTATTTGATTTTATTAGACATATATATTGCTCAAATAAAAACAAAGCATTATGAAAAATATAGTAATTCTTAAAATATTTAGAAAATTTTAAGGAAAATTGTAAAAAATTTAAGTGATTATTATAAGATTAATGTTATTTATACACCACTTTTTTCTACACTTCTCTTACATTTTTATTTTTAATCATTAATATATTATATTATTATTTATCATCTATTATCATCATTATTTTACAAGAGATGTGTAAAAAAAAGTATTTTGCAAATAACATTACTCTTATTATAATTAAAATTAAGCAAAAATTTGGCTTAATTTCTAAAACAAACAAAAATGTTGAACATATCACAATTGCTTTTGTAGCCTAATATCTAAAATTACATAAACTACAGTAATCTAAATACATTTTGGTGGTTTTTACTCAAATGATAAAATCATAGTTATGTTGTTTTTTTTATCCAAATAGATTTTACGTGTTGTTATTAGCTAACTGCAATTATTATCATGGACAAATTCAAAAATAATTTAAAAGAGGGCCGAACTATGCGAGAGAGGGAGAGTTAGAAAAGGTCGGACCCCAAGAGAAAAAGGCTAAGCATTTGATTGTATTCAATTTTTAAATGATTTAAAAAAAATAGCAACGTAACATTACACAACTAAACATTTAAAAGATACATAATAAAGACAACACACCTCATGTTCCTCTTTTCTTTGAAAGGTCTTCATTAAGAATGTATAAGTTTTCTAATGAAGATTTGGGATAATATAAGTTGTGAAACTTGAGGAGGTAATTCTCAAAAATCAGCACTCTTTGTATGAAAGAGAAAAAAATGTCTATGAAAGAAGTAGAAATCTCCCAGTATAAGAGGAGAATGCTGATAGCAAACATGCATAAGAAGAAAAATAAGAAACCAAGGAGCTAAAAGTAAGAGCTAGTCTCTTTTGCTTTAAATATCCTGTAAATGGCCCTAAGCCTAATTCAGAGCCTCTGTTGTGTGGGCTTTAGGACAATTCCATCACCATGAAATTTGGACCTTCAGTTCAGACCAAGAAAATAAAAGAAATTAGGCCTTCAATATTGTGGCTGTAAATTACGTAGAAGTAAATGCAAAGAATTTTGCCTTTATTGATGTGCCTTTCTCCACAACAATATACATGATTTATCATTCAACATTTGAGGAGAGGGGGCATGCTTGAGCCCTCTAAATCTATCCTGATTATTATTATTTATGGTACATTTTTTTTTAAAGTTGTGTAGCTTAGATGATAATCTATTCTCGTTTTGCTAGGTTATGAAAGAAAAAAAAATATATATATATATATATATATATATATATATATATATATATTACTAAATACTCTGCATTTAATTACTCTTCTTATTTCAAATAAATTAATATTAATTAATGTTTTGTCTCATAATAAACTATTGAATTATACAAATAACTATTTACATCTTTTTAAATTAACTATAATTATTTATTTTCATAAGACATATTATTGCATAATAATTTGAATTCAAATATTTGTTGGTTTTTGAATTATAAATATATTTTAAAAAAACTATATAGACAGCTTTAAAAATAATCAAATTTTCAAGTTAAAATTATAACTTGATAATAATTAAAAGTGTGAAGATATTAGTATTAATTAGGAGTATGAATACTGAATAGCCTGCAATAGAGTGATATATTAATTAGATATTTGACTTATTAAATTAAAAATTTTAATTTAAGGATTTTAAAAAAATATAATTATAATTAATTGAAAAATATAAATAAACATTTTAAAGTACCAACCATTCAACCAATGCTTTCATTCTTGCTTTCTTTCTTCCCTTTGATGAATATGTGAAGAAAAGAGTTAGGAACCCGACACTTATACATGCCAAGTTTTTCATCAATGGATACAAACTAGCTTTGACTAAAGAGATAATGGCCAGACTATTCAAAGGGTGTGGGTCTTTCATGTACAAGTTGTTGAAGGAAGAAGTATTTTAGAAGAAATTTTAGAACTCACTTCTTATTCACTTGCCTTCAAATGCTAAGAACATGTGGTATTTATAGTTACACAAGTGACCCCTAGACTCTAGTTACATAAATCACAATTAATGACTCATACATAAACCACATTTAATATCACGCTAAACTATATACAAGAATTGTAATATTCTAGATATATGACCAACCATTAAACTTAAACTATCTAGAAACTCAAAAAGACATGAACTTAGACACCTACATAATTTCAAATTATTTATTTCAATATTCCTCCTTAATTTGAAATTTTCTTTATGACTTCAAGTCTTCTTTGCATTCCTCAAAAATCTTCAAACTTGAAAGGCTTTATAAAAGTATTGACAATTTGATATTGAGTCAAACGATTTGTCTCCATGCCAGTAAAATGTGCAAAAACTCCTTCACAACCAATCCCATGCTTGTGCTTGTAGTTATTAGCTTTTGCTTTGTATTTCTCCATCTTTCTTTTAACTTTCTCTTTTGTCTTGAAAACCCTTTCAACACCAATAGCTTCACGGCCCTTGGGAAGAGTTTTTAACTCCCAAGTGTTATTCCTCTTAATGGATTTGATCTTTTCATCCATGGCTTGTCTCCACCTTTCATCTTTCATGGCTTCATCAAAATTTATTGTCTCACTATCTACAAAGAGACAAAACGAATCATTTATAACATTAGACTCTTCATGCAATTCATAAATACTTCTCATTTTTTTAAGGCCTTTCACTTGAACTTTCTTCGAACAATGGTTATGCATCAAGAGTAAGAGAAGGTGAAAGTGGTGGGGTTATCTCTTTCATCGGTACCACAGTCTCTTGGTCTTCATCTTCAAAGTAAGGAAAGAAGTCATAAGATCTTTCTTCTTCTGCTTCCCAATTTCACAATTCTTCTTCATCAAATTCAACATCTTGACTCACCACCACCTTGCCATTGCTTGGATTGTACAACTTGTAACCTTTTGAATTTGAGTCATAGCCAATAAAGACATGATTGACACTTCGATCATCTAATTTAGATCTTTCTTGTTGCAGTACATGAACATATGCAATGCTCCCAAAAACTCACAAGTGGTTGACATTAGGCTTCCTTCCACTCCATGCTTCTTGAGGGTTTGATCTTTGACATTTCTTGTTGGAAAACAGTTGGATAAATAAACTACACAAGAAACAGCTTTGGCCTAAAATTCCTTAGGCATATTTTTAGCTTTCAACATACATCTTACTAGAATGATTCTATTTTTCCTCTCTACTACTCCATTTTTTGTGGCGTTCTTGGGACTGTTAAAGACAGAGAATTCCATAAGTAGCACAAAATTCATTAAATTCTTTAAAAGTGAATTTGCCTCCTCTATTGGACCTCAAAGCTTTAATTCCATACCACTCTCTTTTTCTACAAGAGCTTTGAAATTCTTAAATGCAACAAAAGCCTTTGTTTAAGAAACAAATCCAAGTCTTTCTACTAAATTCATCAATAAAGAGTAAAAATATTTACTTTTACCAAATTAAGGTGGACTGATGGGCCCACACTCATCGATATGAACAAGTTGAAGTGGTTTGGTTGCTCTTGAAGTGACTTCTTTTGGAAAACTCCTTCTAGCATGCTTCCCAAGAAGACATGCTTCACACAATTGATTAGGATGGTTGATTGAAGACATCTCATTCACCATCTTCTTTTCTCCCATGGCTTTGAGTACTCCAAAATTCAAATGACTAAATCTCATGTGGCAACACCACGCTTTATCTTGAATAGTAGTGTTCAAGCATTTTGCTTCAATTGTGTTGAGATTCAAAATAAACATTCTCTTATTTGACATAGACACCTCAGCAATCAAATTAGCACTTTGATCTCTTAGCTAAATACAATAATCTTTCATGTGAATTTCTTACCCCTTTTCAAGAAGTTGTTCCAAACTCAAAAATTGTTTTTTAATTTGGGCATATAATAAACATCATTTATTAGTTTATAGCTACCATCCTTGGAAGAGATTAGAATGTGCCTTTCCCTTGAGTTTGTACTTTTGAAAGGTCTCCAAATGAAACGTTCCCATTAACCTTCTTATCAAGCTCTAAAAAGTTTTCTTTATACCCACACATATGATAGTTTACTCCATTGTAAATGTACCACATGATTTTGCTCCTCCTGGGCCACAATCACATCCTCTTCCTCTTCTTCGTCCTCTTTGGCACTTTTCTCCTTTATCATCCTTGAGAGTCATCTTGGCTTTAAGAACTTGCTCCAATGGGTCTTCTTGTCTCATTTTGATTTTGTCTTCATGAACTTGTAAAGAACCCTACAATTCTTTAGTAGTCATTGAGTCTATATCTTTTAATTCTTCAATGACACATATTACCTAATCAAACTTAGGTGTTAAGGAATGAAGAATCTTCTCAACCACATGAACATCTTCTATCTTGTCTCCATATCTCTTCATTTGATTCACAATAACCTTTACCCTTGAACAATAATCCAAAATTGACTCAGATTCCTTCATCCTCAACATTTCAAAATCACTATGTAGAGATTGAAGTCTCACCTTCTTCACTTTATCAACTCCTTGGAAATAATTTTGCAAAATCTTCCAAGCTTGTTTTGAGGTGGTTGCATTAGCCACCTTGTTAAACATAAAGTCATCCAAACATTAATGGATGAAGGTGAAGGTGTGTTGATCCTTCTTCTTTACCTTTGACGAAGCATTCTTCTCATTTTGAGACAACTGTTCTTCATCTTCTACTTCTTCATAGCCTTTTTCCACCATCTCCCACACATCTTAAGAGCCAAGTATGGCTTTCATGTGAAGACACCATTTTTCATAGTTTTCTTTTGTAAGACAAGAAAATTGGAAAAAAAGAACTCCATTAATTACCATCTCTCTCAAATTTTTTTCTCTTAATACTCCTCTCTCAAATTTAGGATCTAAGCTCTGATACTACTTTGTTGGAGGAAGTGGTATTTTAGAGGAAATTTTAGAACTCACTTCTTATTTACTTGCCTTCAAATGCTAAAAAGATGGGGTATTTATAGGTACACGAGTGACCCCTAAACTCTAGTTACATAAACCGCAATTAATGACTCATACATGAACCATATTCAATAAACTATATACATGAATGAAAATATTCTAGATACATGACAATCCATTGAGCTTAACTATCTAGAAACTCAAAAAGACATGAACTTAGACACCTAGATAATTTCAAATTATGTATTTCAATACATGTTTCTTTCCTTTATTTCTTCCTTCTCTAATTCATTTTCAAGATTTAGTCCCATTCTAACAAGTGAATAAGACTGGTTATTTCAGGGTATTAGATAATGCAAGGCTGCTACGAGACTGGTTGCTTTAGTACCTCACTCATTCAACAAACCATTGCTGCAAAACTCGTGACCGAGGCTTGTCTCAATGCCATCCTTGAAGTGATTTTGGACAGGCTAGCACCTTAGAGGGCTAGGTTTCTGAACTGATCCGTGGAAAGAAGCTTGAGAAGAATTTACTTCATTGATTCAAGCCAACCTTAATTGCTACTAGAGCAGTACTTAATGATGCCGATCTTAAACAAATCAAGGATTCTGAGTGAAGGAATGGTTGGATGATCTCAAAGATGCTGTTTACGAGACCGATGGCTTGATGGATGAAATTTCCACCAAAGCTATTACTCAAAACTAGGCGTACAACTTCTACTCTAGTTAGTTATAACTTATATACTAAAGTTAATTGTGAATCAGAAAGATTTATTGGTTTGAAAATGAGTAAACCCAAAAACTTGTTTTGGAGGCCTCCACCAACATTTGTAGTGAAAGTATCAGATGTATATGGAAGAGAGAAAAACAAAAGAGGCTATAATTAAGTTGTTGTCAGATGATAATGATAAATTTTCTATGATCCCTATTGTGAGCATGGGTGGGATTGGAAAAACCATTTTAGTCTAGCTAGCTTACAATGATGATTATGTCAATATAAATTTGATATCAAAGCATGGGTTTGTGTTTTTGAAGCTTTCGATCTTTTGAAAATCACACAATAATAAAGGCGGTCACTCCTAATTATGTTTGTCATATAATGGATCTTAATCTTCTTCAACTAGATTTGAAGGAGAAATTGTCATGAAAAATATTAGTTGTTCTAAATGATGTTTGGAATAAGAACTATACTGATTGGGATACTTTAACAAGTCCCTTTCACTATGGAACGAAAGAGAGTAAGATTCTTGTTAAAACTCATAGTGAAAGGGTTGTGTCAATGATTAAAACTATCCTATCATTCTATCGTCTAGGTCTCCTGTTTGATGAAGATTGTTTGTTGCTATTTGCAAGACATGCATTCCACTCTAGTGACTCTACTTCAACTTCATGCTTAGAAAAAAATTGTAAGAGATATTTCTAGCAAGTGTAAAGGATTGCCTTTAGCTGCAAAAACACTTGGAGGACTTTTCTGATCAAAGCTTGATATCAAATACTGGAATACTATACTAAAAAATGATATATGGGACTCAACAGAAAATGAGATAATTACAGCTTTAAGAGTTAGTTATCATTATCTTCCCTCACATTTAAAACAACATTTTTTTTATTGTTCTTTATTTCTAGATTATCATGAATTTGATAAGAAGATTTTAATCTTGTTTTGGATGGCAAAAGGCTTTTTGGAGCCAACAAAGAGAGGAATGACTTTGGAAAATGTTGGTTATAAGTACTTTGACAATTTAATTTCGAAACCATTTTTTCATCCCTCAAGTAAGGGACTTCTTCCTTAGATCAAAAGAGGATTGGAAAGCAAACAAAATTAATAGTAGAACACATCATTTTTCATATAACATTTTGTAAACGAAAGAAAAGATAAAGAGAAGAATAGAAACCAAAGACAGACAGACGTGGAAGAACGTTTATGTATATTCAGCTTATTTGTAGTTACGTAAGTCAACATGTATATATAGATACATAGTGAAAAAGTAAACTAATAAACAAATATAATGTTGAGACCAAGAGCAACATGAAGGAGGCGCAACAAAGGGAAAACAACAAAGAGAACTGTGCATATGAGACAGACGCAACAAAATATTTCAGTAGGATAAGGACTAAGGGATTAAGAGTTAGTTCATTGGTTTAACAACCCCCTTTAAGAAAGCGGGATGATGAAGGATAGTGGGCTTGTTATGGTGATTCAGGAAGCACTATGTGGCAAGTACCTTGGTGATAGGATCTACGAGTTGATGCTCGGAGGGGATATGTTTAACACGAAGGGTGCCATTGACAATTTTGTCATGAACAAAGTGATGATCGATATTAATGTGTTTTGTTCATGCATGAAGAACAGGGTTGGCACAGAGATGAATAGTGCTCAAGTTATCACAGTGGATCACTAGAGGTACCCCGAATTCCTTGAGGATAAATTCAATCCAAGTGACTTTTGTTGCTGTGTTAGCGAAGGCTTGGTGCTTTAATTCAGTGTTGAAGTGTGAAACAACTTTCTATTTCCTGGATAACCAAGATATGAGATTGGTTCTGAGAAAGATACAGTAGGAGCTGGTGTTGCAGTGATCATCAGGGCAGCTAGCCTAGTCTGTATTTGTATAGTAGTTTAGGGACAGGGATAAGGTGATGTTGAAGGACAAGCCATGTGTGGGGGTTCCTCGAAGATATCTAAGGATGCATTTCAAAGCTTAGAGGTAGACGTTTATAGGTCTCCTACTAGGCTATGATAAGTGGATGGGTCAAGGAGAAGTTCACAATTTTAGAGTAAGAGTTGGACGTTGGTGGCCATTGGGGTGGGGCTATGGTTTTGGTGGTGTTAGAATGCTTGACGGCTAGGTTAAGATTGATGTGTGCATCTAGGCCTAATCCTAGTGGGCTATAATGTACTTGACCTAGTTTTCTATTATAATTAGACACATAGGGACCTGAGATAGTACCAAGTCAGTGATCTCATTTATATCTTTTTTCTTTCTCTTTTCTCTTTATAATTTCTACAACATGAGGTATATATGGAGCAACCACCCGAATTTGTTACTCAGGGGAAGAACGAGGAAGTGTGCTAACTCAAAAATTCTTTATATAGCCTCAAGCAATCTCCTCGTACTTAGTTTGGAAGATTCAATCAGATGATTTTACAATTTAGGTTACAACGAAGTAACTTTGATCTTTTAGTTTTCTAACAGCAATTTGATAAAGAGTGCATTCTCTTAGTGGTATTTGTAGATAGTGATTATAGGTAATGATGAAGCAAGTATTGGTGACCTCAGAGTATTCCTCAAAAAGTTTCAAACAAAGGATCTCGATCATTTGAAATATTTTTTAAGTATTGAGGTGGGTCAAGGCAAGAAAGGTATCTTTCTTTCAAAGAGAAAATATACTTTAGATTTACTTGAGTAGACAGGAGTGATATGGGCCAAACCATGTGAAATCCTGATGGTCCCTATGTTGGATTTAGTGTTTACGCTAGGTTTTAGCGGCACGAGCACGTATTTGAAAATTTTTTAAAACACTTTAAGATTGTAACACTGTCAGAAACAAAATACATAGGCAAAAAACACCTCATGGCTAGGTACAAGAAGGAGTGGAGAATTTTCACATACCTCTTATAGTCACTCTAATCTTATAATTTGCTTCCCTACCAAGTGTACTTATCACCTATTCTTTGGGAAACATTAATCCACGAAGCCTACGGTGAATAAGTTTAGCACTTTGGAACAACCAAAAGATTAAATAGAAAAGATAGCTTTCACAAATTGTAAATAGAAAACCTTCCTCTTTTTGTTCTTCTTAGGTGGCATGTGGAATTGTACTATGAACTCAATCAAATCCTTTACTTAAGCTCATAACACTTTCATCCACAAGGGAAAGAAAAAGGTGGTTCTTTCTCTCTCACACACAAGCTCTCATCCAATGGGAGTTTCTTTTTTTTTTCTCTCTCAAAAAAATTCTTCTCTCTTTCTCAAGTGAATGCCTCACACACTCTTCTTTCTCAATCATATCATATACGACCACTATAAACACTTGATTTTGTCCAAGCATCCCTAAAAAAATAGTAATAATATTGATAAACTTTTCTAAAAAAGAAAAAAATAATAATAGATGGGAAAAATGAAAAAAACACAAAATGAAATTATATATATATATATATATATATATATATATATATATATGTATGTATGAAATAGATAATTAAAAAAGATATATCATAATAAAACAAGAGGAATTATACACACACACAAAAAACAAAGGGTACAGAGTCTCTTGTTTTTGTTTTCTTGGCAGCCTAATGAATCTTCAATTAAAAAAAAAATGCTTCCCCACCTGACTTAGCCCAAAAATCCACCTACCCCGTCCAATGCACAAGCCCGTACACCTCAAAAATTAGGTCAAAGCCCAATGTCCATCAGACCACCCGTTTCAACCCTTTAGTATGTAACCCGATCCAATGAAAAGCCCATGACCCACTTTTACCACCACAAACACTTAGCCATCGTACACTTCGCTCAAACCTAACCCTAACCACTTTCCTCTTGGCAGCCATCACTCTCACACACTCCCTCAACCTAATGGTCCCCATTATCATCTCACTCCTATTTCCTCTTTTGCAAACACACACTTCTCCTTACTTGTTGATCACCATGTGTTTAATAGCCAAAGAGGGGAAGCATCTTTGCTTCTCAGCCTCGCGATTCCTCGGCGCCTACCTAGCCGCCACTCTTCTCTTTTCGGTCCCCTCTGAGTCACACCCCATGCGTGATAAAATCCTTCACCACTTCGCTCCGAAGGATCCTTGGCGACGATTCTCCTTTCTTTGTGAATTTCAATCTCTTCCCTTTCGCTATAAAGTCAGTGGATGTACATAGAAGCGAAGAGAGCGTTGAGAGGAAAAGGGGATTCTGAGATGACGCAAATGGCTAAGGAGATCAAGAGTTTTGGCGAAGGGACTTCGGGTTTAATTTTCGGTTTCTCTATATGGAGTTTTAATAAATGTAAGTGCTTTATCCATTTTAGTCATCCCCTTCTTAGGGCATGTGGCTAATGTTCATACTCAATGGGCTATGATGACTGGTGAATCCCTTTGTAGCCAAAGGATTCACAAGCAGAGGGGTATTTGGTTCTCTCTTATTTTAGCCGTAGATTCACAAGTACATTTTTGAAAAATCCTATTATGTTTCTTTGTTAAGTAGTTTCGAAAATCCTGTTTGACATTTGACATACAAATTTATTACCAAAAAAATTGATTTTGACTCAGTGATTTATAACTTTTGTCAAGAGGCCATGATACACAACTTCAAAATTTATCCCTGATGCTAGTTCATGACATATCTTGGTCCCAAATTATTAACCTATGAATTTGTTGACTCTAAGATTAAATTCCTATTACTTACCATTGAACTAGTTCAAGCATGAATTTACTTGAACTTTTTTTTTTCTAATTATTTTCACTTTAATGAAATTTGGCTTCTGGTTCAAATGTGAGGTAAAGTTGCATTTTAAATTATTGTAGATTGATTCATGATTTGAAAATGATACCCTCCTTACTTTGAAATTGTGAAGTGAGCTTAATTCAACGTACACTTTATGCTAACTTAGAGACAATATATCCCTCTAGCTCCTAAGCTCTGATTATTCATTTGGCTTTAATGTGTTTGCGTGATTTTTTTCTTTCTGTTTCATTTCATATTAACTTCATTACCATGTAAGGTTGTATAGGTTATTTGTTGGCTGTAAATACTTGTTGTATTTTATTCATGTTCTGCGGGTTGTAAGCTTTTTATTTATTCCCTTGCTTATTTGTCTCCTGATTTTATCAGTTTGTTGTAGTTGATCCATGATAGTACTATTTGTTTTTGTGGGTCATTATAGTTCTCAAGTTTATGGGATACCTTGGATTTTTCTTTAAAATGTGTTCGAGAGGGAGTTTCCTGGGGGACCAAATCACTAAAGTGGCCCAAATGATTTTTTGAAAAGGTTTTGAAATGTTTCAGAGAAATTGATATATAAAAACCTAATTGAATCACATGCTGCAAGGGTTTCAAAGGCCCCAATAACTCTTCTTACATAGGGTTCCAAGGACCAAATAAAGTTATTTTTAAAGTAGGGTTCCAAGGGACCAATTGAGTTACTTTAAAAAAAAAAAGGGTTCAAGGCCCAATTATCCCCAATTGGTTCCAAGGGCTCCAATTAAATCTTTCCAAAGCGGAGTTTAAAAGAATCCAATATTGTTAAATTACATTTTAACCAAAAATAGATTCAACAATTTGGTTTTCATCCCACCACTTTGCAAAAATTACATTTATACCCCAAAGGATTTGATAATTTCATTTTTGCCCAACATTTTTATAAATCTCATTATAGCCCCACTATTTTCATAAATCTAATTTTAGCCCCATTATCTCCATGAATCTTATTTTGGTCCCATTACTTTCATTCTGGCCCCACTACTTCCATAAATCTCATTTTGACTCTATTATTTTTTTGAAAATTCATTTGCCCTAATTTTTGTAGGCATTCAATGGTGTTACACACTCCTCAATGTCTTAATTTCTATAGGCATTCTGTGGAATTTTATTTCCCCAATGTCTTACTTTTCAAAGACTTTTAGTGGAGTTTTATTTTTCCAAAGTCTCAACCTTTCTTGAGCATTCAGTGGAGGCATATTCTCCCCAATGCCTCAGTTCATTCTTTAGGCATTAAGTAGAACTTTAAATTCTCCTAAATGTCCTAACTTCTTCTTACTTAATCAGTTTAACACAATTATCTCGAACTATGTTAACCTTGATCCATTTTAGGGTACATAGGCATTTACTTGGTAAGGCAAGTCTAGTTCATTTCTTTCTTTATCTTTGTCCATTATCGCACTAATAAAAATGGGCTAATTAAAATACGTTAAAATTTTTAGCACAAACAATTTAGGATAACCATCCTCAATGATGGACGTTATGGGGTGCCTAACACCTTCCCCACACGTAATTAAACTCCCGAACCCTTCCTCTAGTTCCAAGGGCTAGTTTTCCTTTCTTTCTTAAGGATCCCAATTATCCTTCTAATTAATTGGTGGTGACTCCATTTTTCTCTGCGTTTTCCCTTACGTGCCCAAAAGTCATAAAATGATGGCTTTTCACCGGCCATCATGTTATGATAGTTTGGCAACTCCACTTGGGATTGTTAGAGAGTCAAGCCTATTATAAGTTGTTTGTGCTTTATATGATTTTAATATATTATTTTTACCCCATCCATTTCTTTATTTCTAATTATTTACTTCAGCTTACAAATATCTACTTTAGATTTTGTACGTACATTATTTTACTGCAACTCTAAATATGTGTGTTTAATTGTTTTTATATGGCATGAATTGTTGGAACCATATGGTAGATGACAATAAATGCAATATCTATTCACACCCTAAGGTAGATAACAAATACCTGCTTTATTATGTTTGTTTTAGGGTCTCTTTTTGGGTAAGCAATAAGACCAGGGTCTGTATGCTCATTACACACTGTGCACAATTCACACCATTGGCATACACTTATTCGGCCCTATACCTGGGTCTATATGAACCCTAGGAGAGAAATAAAGGTGGCATAATGATGCCTAGTAGGATTGTCCCCTAGGTATTCATCAAAGCCTTCGGTCAGATTGCTAACTCACTTACTTGGTTGGTTCATGTGGAAGTTCTGTCCACCTATGCAATCAAACTAGGGAGTTGAGATCCTTACTATTATAGTAAGACCAATATGTTCTAAAAGATCATTCTCGTGAGGATCATAGACCCACCTCAAAACCCTGCACTATTATATTAACCATAGAAGCAGCCTTGTAGGTAGAGCCAAACCAGTAAGAATAACCTAATTAGAACAATAAAGAGTGTGCTCTCTCATCCATGAGTTTAATCTTGTATTTGGCATCAGCATGCATGAAATTAATTTTGCATGATCTCATATTTTTTTACCATTATAGGTTTGGTATCATGATTTTTGAATGTAAAAGGTAAAGATTGGCATTAAAAATGAGTCAGGCTAAGAAAAAAATGGATGTATCAGCACTAATAGCAGTTTTTGATAAAACAAGGATCGGTGAAAGGTTATTACCCAGGATGTTCCAAGAATCAATAGAGAATAAGCATGGGAGAATTCTAAATTTAATCCACATACTAGTTCAGTCTTCGGCCTTTAATGCCTTGTAGAAATTATAGGACCCATCACATAGGAGCTTCACATTGCCTCATGCTTATCTCGCCCCAACCATACAAAAATATGGTACAATGATCAATCTGCCTGTATCGTAATCTACCAAAGTCCTCTTTCACTCAGGTTGTAGCATATCGGACAAGTCCATAGCAAGCCTTTTAAACAAGGATAGTACCAAGGTTCATTCAAAAATGGCTAAGAGGGGACAAGTAAAGGGGTTGCCTCAAGCATACCTAGAAAAATATGTAGAAGAGCTAGTCAAAGAAAGATAATGGGCCTTGGTGGAAGAAATATTAACAATGATTATATATAGACTGGTATTATTCTCTTCAGCAATCGGTTTTGTGGGTAGAGGAGCTATTAGCGTTTACTGTGCTGTGAAACATTATGGAATTTGCTCAATACCTGCTATCTTGGCAGAGTCCTTCCTTACTCTCAATTTTTCCAAAGAACACCAAGGAAGAAAGCTCAAATGTTGTCTACCCATGTTGTACATTTGGATGGTCTCACAACTCCTAGGGAAGCTACCGAATTCGAGAATTTCGAACTTGTAACCCTTTGACTTCTTCACTGCATTAAGAATAGGAGATTGGAATGCGGCAGAATGGAACAGTTGCTGTGCAACGTCAAAAATGAGGAAATTCTGTGGAAGCTACCATGGTGGAACGGGGATGAAATAATATATAGTTATGGTAGTTTCCTTTTTGTACCTTTAATGGGCGTCATAGGATGCATTTCTTATTCCCCGATAGTGGCATTTAGACAACTGGCTTTTCTACAAAAGGTACCAACTAGGATGATAACTGAGGGATTTTCTTTCTACTATAACCAAGAAGAGAACAAGAGCCTAATCATGAAAACTAGGCACGCCTGGGAAGATAAAAGAATTATGGGTAAATTAGAATTGGAAAAAATGACCACAGGGGCTACCAATGAATACTATGAATAGGTAGACTAAAAACAAGAAAACCTTGCACTCGTACGACAATTGCCAATTACTTTCGAACAACAACAAAGGCTCGAGATTAAAGTGGGAACCTTGGAAGTAAATATGGTAATAATCAAAGAAAAAAATTCAAGCTTAACCAGGGAAAACGAGATTTTAAATCAACGAGTGAAAGAGTTAGAAAGATGGATCCGAATAGGCGAGGGAAACCTCCAACAGCATCGGGAACTCTGGATACAAGATTTGGAGCAAGCTAAGAAAAGTACCAAGCACATGGAGGGCAATGAAATCCAGGCCAGAGAAAAGTTAAAGCAGGCCGACGATCTATTAGCACAAAAGCAAGCAACTAATACCATTTTGAGGAAAATTTTAGCGGGTACAAGAGCAGAGATAACCCACCTGAATAATATGAACTAAATTGTTCTTAATATGATTAAGCCAGTGTCGGCAGATTTCATGGTATACCTTAACCAAAAAGAACATTTGGAAGCATAATGGAAGAACTATTACCATATGTTCTATGACATAGCCATCCGGCTCTTAGATACTTGGGAAGAAATGCGAAGAGAAGTGTAAGATAAATTTCCAGAATTCATTGAAAGGTTTCGTCGGGCAGAGGCAATGGTAGTACCAAGGTTTTCTCCCTACTTATTAGCTCTCCTAGGCTTATTTAAAAAGCTTATCAACCGACTAGACAATGTATTTGAATTATGAACATTGTACCTTTTGAGACCAATGAATGAAATCAAAATCTTTTGCTCATAGTTGTGTATTTAATCAACAATATAAATTGCCAACCGTGTTCTTCAATAAGATATCGTTGCTCAAATGCATGGGTTAAACACTATCACAATTCCTCGGGTAGTATAAACAAAGACATGACAAGGGGACACCTATGTGACGATTTAAAACTTCCCTAGATATTCACTAAGTATGTTTATCTTTGTAAAGTATTGTACTTTCAAAAGAACATAGGATTTAGATCTCTTTCGAAATGATATTCACATGACATGGATCCTTGTATATTGTATACCATGTTTTCCATTGTAGGGTATTGTACTCTCAATAGGAATGTGGTCAAGGATGAATTTTTAATGGCAATATTTGCTATAAAATATAATTTGAACACAAACGAGGCCAAACCTTAATGGTAATAAAAGTTTAAATTAGGCATTGATGATATACATATTTTGACTTTATTTCATAGGAAGATAACAATCATTTCATCATTACACCCCCGAGGAAAAGTCCAGCTAAGCATTCCCAATCTGTTTGCCAAATCTATACTATGCCAGTCGCTATGTCGATTGAAACGTCTAACACAAAAAATGTCCAGAGGTTAGAAGACCACATCGACCAGTTGCAATAACAAATATCCAAATTCATGGAATTGATGACAGAGAATATGAAGAGCAAAGAAACTACCGTACCACAGCAAGAAAATTTTCACATTGGACAAGCTTCAAGGATGCCGGGGATAGCCAATAACACTTCAAAACCATCGTTAGTGACTGCATTCCCCCTAGGTGAAGGAAATGTAGCTCCGCATGGCACTTTTGGATTTGATTAGGTGCCTATTGTTGCTATTACAAAAGAGGGAGAAATAGAAATAGAGCTAAAAGTTTTCGAACAGGTTTACCTCCTTGAAGAGAAACTACGTGCTATATAGGGAATAAGGGTATTTGGATTCGTCAGTGCTAAGGAATTATGGCTGACCCCTGACGTTACCATTCTGAAAGATTTTAAAGTGCTTGAGTTTAAAAAATATGATGGGAATACTAACCCCTTATATCATTTAAGGTCGTACTGTACTCAAATGCAGTCGATGGGGATGATGAAAAGTTGTTATTAAATTTCTTTCATAAGAGCTTGATAGGTGCCGCTTTACAATGGTGTATAATGCTGGATCATTTTAGGATTAATAGTTTGGAGGATCTAATGGACGCATTCCTCAAGCAATATCGGTTCAACCTTGATATGACCCCAACTAGAAAGTAACTCCAAGTCATGAAAAACGAGAAAAATAGACTTTCAAGGAGTATGCTTAAAGATGGAGAAAACTAGCTTCCAAGGTCCAGCCCATGTGGCAAATTCTTAAACTTGTTCGTATTTCTTGGGGACCTTGGGATCTCCATACATAGGGCTCATGGCAAGGAGTGCCTTTAATAATTTCTACAATCTCATTAGGGCAAGTGAAAGAATAGAAGTTTTAATTCAAAATGGAAATATCCAAGCCAGGAATAATAATTCCAATGGGTCAAACCAAAAGAAAAACTTCACGCAGAAGAAAAATGAGCTCGAGGTCGGTTATGTGCAAGACAACCACCAAGATTAACAAAACGACTCATGTCCTTATTACCAAAATAGGAATCAAGGGTACCAATCCAACTACAATCAATGGCAGATGCCTACACAAGGACGGAATAATTTCTAGCAGAACAAGCGGAATCAGAACGTAGAACCATTCCCGGACTTCCAAATGACCAACACGAAATTATACAAGAAGTTTTTGACAGCTGATTCATCAGCCCAGTACCTACCAAACTAATTCAACCCCCTTACCCAGCATGGTACAAACCAAATGAACAATGCATATATCACTACAGCGTGGCAGGACACTCGATAGAAAACTGTCAGACATTTCAAAGATAAGTCATGAAGCTAATCAAGATCGGGGCCCTGAAGATGAATTATATAAACCCTAATATCAACACCAATCCCTTTCCCAATCATCAAGAAAATAATCAAATTAGCGTCATCTTAGAATGACGAGGTCTCATAAGAAACATATCGGAGGTAAAGATGGCCAAGCACCAAATCTTTGAGTATTTGTATTCAGCAAGATTTGATCTCGGGAAACCCAAGGAGGCAAAGTTAAATGAGGAGCATCTTAACCAGAACGCCCATTGTGTTTATCATCAATCAGTCAAGGGGCATAACATAGAACACTGCAAGGCGTTCTAACTCACTTTACAAAGATTGATCACCTTGAGAGTCATACAATTCTTAAAGGAAAGAACAAACACCAGAGATCTCTGTGATTAGTAGAGAAGGGTTCTTTCCTGAATCTATGACCCTCACAGTACGACAAATACTGTCACAAATGCTATGCCAATGCCAGTCATGATAATCAACACATCGACCTCATTCCCCTACGAAAGTAACAAAGCGGTCCCTTGGGTATACAACTCAAGAGTAACCATTCAGAATCCTATAACAACTACCGAGCCCCTCCTAGAATAAGAGGATGATAATACAAACCATCCGGTGGTGGGAAATGTAATTCAAAGCGGTAGAGTCTATGCCCCAGAAAACCCAAAAACCAAAAACAAGGGTAAGGAAATAGTAGTGGATGTTGTACCAGAGCCAAGTCCCAGTAGGAGGACGAGTTCCTCAAGATAATGAAACAAAGCGAGTATGATATTATAGAACAGCTAGGGAATACGCCAGCCAAAATTTCACACCTATCGATGATTCTCAGTTTGGAGGCTCATAGGAAAGTATTGCAGAAAGTGTTGAATCAAGTCTACATTGCTCCCACTGTCACCTCAGAGAAATTCAAAGACTTGGTAAATTATATGAGGGTGTCCAATATGATTGCCTTTTCAAAAAAAGATTTAAGCGCGTCAGGAAGCAATCATAATAGGGCTCTCCATATTACAGCAAAATGTAAAGGGTGTATCGTTCCAAACGTGTTAATAGATAATGGTTCATCCCTAAATATATTGCCATACTCTACTTTATTACAATTGCCTATCAATACAGGAAGCATGCAGACAACCGACCTCGTGATGTTGGCATTCGATGGCACAAGGAGGGAAGTTAAGGGCTATGTCACCTTTAAACTAGAAATCGATCCTAGTACTTTCCAAGCAATATGCCAAGTTATGGATATCGAACCTTTATATACACTGTTACTAGGAAGACCTTGGATTCACGTGGCAGGAGTCATGCCTTCTTCATGGCACCAAAGGCTTAAATTCATCGAAGGAAGGAAGGTCATAACCGTCTAGAGTGAGGGAGAGATGCTAGTTTCTAAGCCATCATCAATTCCTTATATCGAAGCTATTGATTAGGACTTGGGAAATTCCTTTCAAGCTTTGGAAATTTCCAAGAAGACAACTACAAGAGAGTAGGCTGCCAAACGATCATGACCAAGAGTGGGTATCAGCTCGAAAAAGGTTTAGGTCAAAACCTACAAGGCATACCTACACCCATTAAGGTTATGGAGAACATTGGCTGCTAGGTTTGGGGTACGAAATTAAGCCTAAGAAAATAAGCGGTAGAGGCATACCTTATATACACAACACTTTCGCATCAGTACATCATGTCATGCAGCCAGACAAGGATGTGAATACCCTAAGTAGTGGAGAAGGTCGGGAAAGTCAGATCAGGCTGAACCATGAGGGTCAACCACTTGACAATTGGGATGCGAAGCCAATCCTAGACATATGCACCCTAGAGTAATATTTAGTTTTTTTTTTTAAAAAAAGAGCTTGTTAGTTCACTTAACTGATGTCCAAGGTCATGTAGAACATTGCTTAAAGTGTAGGACTTAAATTATCCAAATAAATAAAATATCCAATTAATTTCGTCACATCTTTTATTCATTGTTTTGTTCCTGTCAATATTTTGATTTATTTTTGTTATCGTGGTTTAGGGAATTTTTTTCCTCCCAAAATCTTCGCCTTTACAAAATTACTCAACGTCCATTAATTGATTCTCATGTTGAAATTGATATGTATGATTGTGACAAAGAGGATAATGAAATAGTGAAAAGTTTTGTCAAGATAATTGAATCATCCAAAAGAGAAATGGGTCCCCATAATGGGGAAATCATAATAATAAATCTAGGAATAGAAGGAGATAAGAAAGAACTCAAGCTTGTGAGTAACCCCAAAAATGAACAAATGGTTGCACTTCTCAAAGAATTCATGGATATATTTGCATGGTCTTACCAAGACATGCCAGGTCTTAGCCCTTAAATAGTAATGCATAAAATTCCTTTAAACCCTAATTACACTCCTACGAGGTAAAGGTTAAGGAGAATGAGATCAGAGCTATCCTTAAAAATTAAGGAAGAAATAGTGAAACAGATAGAAGCTAGTTTTATTGAAGTAGCTCAATACCTGGAGTGGGTGGCAAATATAGTACCTGTCCCCAAGAAAGACAGAAAGGCGAGGATGTGTGTTGACTATAGGAAGTAAAATAAAGCAAGCCCAAAGGATGATTTTTCTTTACCTCACATTAATGTGTTAGTAGATAACACGGCAGTTAACCTTAGATACACATTTATGGACGGGTATTCAGGGTATAACCAGATTTGCATGGATGAGATAGACAAGGAGAAAATAACTTTTATCACTCAATGGGGAACGTATTACTATAGAGTAATGCCATTTGGCCTCAAAAATGCAGGAGCTACTTATCAAAGAGCCATGGTAGCTTTATTCCATGATCTAATACACAAGGAAATATAAGTGTACATGGACAACATAGTGGCCAAATCCAAAAGTGAGGAAAGTCATGTGGCAGTACTAAGAAAGTTATTCGAATGATTGAGAAAATACAAGCTCCGTTTAAACCCCAATAAATGCACATTTGGGGCTTCATTGGGGAAGCTGCTGGGTTTCATTGTGAGCCAAAAGGGAATCCAAATTAACCTTGACAAAATCAAGGCCATTCAAGATATGCCTTCACCGTAAACAGAGAAAGAGGTCAGGAGTTTCCTTGAAAGGCTCAATTACATATCCAGGTTCATTGCAAATTTGACTCGCACTTGTGAACCAATGTTCAAATTATTGAGAAAGTATAACCCTGGAGAATGGAATGAGGAATGCCAAGAAGCTTTCAACAAAGTGAAATCCTACCTGCAAAATCCACCAGTTTTAATGTTGCCCACTCCAGGTAGACCTTTACTGTTATATCTTTCTATTCTCCCAACATCAATAGGAGTGATTCTTATTCAACACAAGGAAAACGGCAAAAAGGAAAAGGCAGTTTGCTACTTAAGTAAGAAGTTCAATGAATGTGAAAGTGGATATATTTCAATTGAAATGACATGTTGCACTTTTGTTTGAACTACATAGTGGCTTCATTAGTATATAGCCTATTATACTATCGTATTGGTTTCCAGAATTGACTAATTAAAATATGTCTTGGAAAGACCTCACTTATCAGGAAGAGTCAGCAAATGGCAAGCTACACTGTCAGGGTATGATATCAAATACATCACGGCCAAGGCGATAAAAAGAAGTGTCATCGCGAATCATTTGGTAGATAACCCAATAAATGAACATCATTTGATGGATTCTGAATTCCCAGACGAAGACATTCTAAATTATGAAGAATACAAAGAAGGAAATTGGAAAATGTACTTCGATGGGGTAGTAAATGTACATGGGAATAGCGTAAGAGCTGTTATCATTTCCCAGGAAGGAAAGCAGTTCCCAGTCGCCATAAAATTATATTTTGATTGTACAAACAATATTGCTGAATATGAAGCCTGCGTTAACAGGCTGCAAGAAGCTCTAGCCATGAACATAAAGAAGCTAGAAGTATTTGGTAATTTTACCCTCATCATTTACCAAGTTAAAGGAGAATGGCAAACATAAGATGCAAAATTAGTGCCGTATCAGAAATATTTATTTGAATTGATCAAAGATTTTGAAGAAATCTCCTTCACATATATGACCAAGGATAAGAATCAATTTGTCGATGCACTGGGAACGTTGGCTGCTATGATTAGGTTGGACCAAGGGAGTAAAGTCTTACCTATTAATGTTAGGTCTAGCAATGATTCGACATATTGTCTCAATATCGAACAAAGCGTGGAACAAACATGGTACGAAGACATCAAACGTTATATTCAGACTCAACAATATCTCGAGGGTATAGATGAGAATGATAAGAAAAATATTAAGCGATTGGCTACCAATTTCTTTCTAAGCGAAGAAATCCTATATAAAAGAGGCTATGATGGGATGTTACTTCGATGCGTGGATGATAGAGAAGCACAAACGGTCATGGCTAAAATACATGAAGGTACCTGTGCAACCCGTACTAATGGACATATGATGACACGTAATATTTTAAGATGTGGTTACTATTGAACTACTATAGAGAAGGATTGCATCAATTACTGTCGAAAGTGCCACAAGTGTCAAGTTTACACAAATCGAATTAATGCTCTACCATTTCTGCTGCATAACTTGACAGCCCCGTGGCCATTCCCTATGTGGAGCTTAGATGTGATTGAGCCCATCAATCCTAAGGCATCCAACAGACATCGCTTTATTTTAGTAGCCATTGACTACTTCACTAAATGGGTTAAGACAACATCTTATGTCACGATCACTCATAAATGTGTTTATGAAATTTATCAAGCTCAATATGATATGCCGGTATGGAGTGCCAAAGAGAATAATCACCGATAATGCACCTAATTTGAATGGATCTGAAGTCAAAAAGCTATTTAAACAATTCAAAATTAAACACCATAATTCAGTACCATACAGACCGTAAATGAACGGGGCAATAGAAGCAGCTAACAAGAATCTCAAGAAAATATTAGGAAAAAATGGTGGTCAATTACAAAGATTTGCATGAAAAGTTACCGTATGCACTCTACACATAATGTACTTACATGAGATCATTAACTGGGGCAACACCGTATTCATTGGTATACGGGATGGAGGCAATGATGCCTATTGAAGTAGAAATATCATGTTTAAAGGTACTTATTGAAGCACAACTTGAAGAAGCCAAGTGGGCTGAAACTCGGTATGAACAGTTGAATCTAATCGAGGAAAAATGATTGTCTGCCATATGCCATAGACAGTTGTACAAAAAAAGTTGGGCCATGAGAATTCTGAACTGTCAATTTTAGTACTTCAAAAAATACTCCCCAATCAAGAAAACGCCAGGGAAAAATGAGCTCCTACATATGAGGGACTGTATATTGTCAAGCAAGCTTTTTCGAGTGGAACCTTGATCCTCACCGACATTGTCACAACGTGACCGACATTGTCACAACGTGACGGCCGGTGAAAAACCATCATTTATGACTTTGGGATGCGTAAGGAAAAACACAGAGAAAATGGGAGTCGCCACCAATTAATTAGAAGGATAATTGGGATCCTAAAAAATATAAAAGAAAACTAACCCTTGGAACCAGAGGAAAGGTTTGGGAGTCTAATTACGCGTAGGGAAGGTGTTAGGCACCCTACAACGTCC
>JASKGM010030785.1:6783-17157 GCA_034509205.1 Ceratonia siliqua | reverse complement strand
GACTGAGGAAACCCAGGAAGGAGCCTTTGTAGCAATGAACAAAGTTAAAGGCTCTAAAACAAGACTGGAAAGATACAAAATGTAGAGAAGAAAGATAAAAGTTAAAAATAAGTAGATACTAACAAGAATGGGGAAAAGAAGGGCAGTGGTAAATTTCCACCTTACCCAAATTGTAAAAAGACAAACCATTTGGAGAAGAATTGCTGGTTTAAACTAGGGATACAATGTAGGTTTTGCAAATAACTTGGGTATATGGAGAAGGTCTGCAAAGTCAAGAGGGACTAACAAAATCAGCAAGCCTAACTTATTGAAGAACATCAACATCAAGAAGAAGATTTGTTTGTTCCAACTTGTTATGTATCGAAAAATACTAGAGATGCATGGTTGATTGACTCAAGCTGCACCCATCATATGACTAGTAATGCTAGGAAATTTAAGGAGTTGGATATGTCTTACAATTCAAGGGTGAGAATGGGTAATGAAGAATATGTCGAAATGGAAGGCAGAGAAGTGGTTGCAGTGCTGACACCTATAGGTACCAAACTAATTCCTAATGTTCTTTATGTTCCAGCCATAAGTCAGAATTTGCTAAGTGGCGGACATATGCTTGAAAAAAAATTTACTCTTCAGTTTAGAGATAAGGCCTACATTATTTTAGATGCAAGTGGTGAAGAACTTATAACTATAAAAATGAAGAATAATATTTTCTCTGTTGATTGGACTCAAATTGAATCACATGCTCTGACTAGCTTAATAGATGAATATGTTTTGTGGCATAAAAGGATGGGCCATTTTAATTATCATGCTTTGTATTATTTAAGTAAAAATAAGTTAGTGCTAAATGAGCCCTCTATCAGTTTAGAAAATGAGGTGTGTGAAACATGTTAGTTGGGCAACCAAGTTAGATTGTCATTTCCAAATGAGGGCTTCAAACAAATTAGAGCTTGTTCACAATGATGTGTGTGGTCCCATGAAGACACTCTCATTGAATGGGAGTAAATACTTTATTTTGTTCATTGATGACTATAGTAGAATGTGTTAGGTGAGTTTTTTGATGCAAAAATCTGAAGCCTTGATGGTGTTTCAAAAATTCAAGACTTTGGTTAAGAATCAAAGTGAATGCAAGATAAAAGTGCTTAGATATGACAATGAATATGAGTACTCACCTGGAAGCCTTAATTTGTTCTATGAAGAATCAATTCATTGTTGCTTATACACCACAACAGAATGGTGTAAGTGACAGGAAAAACATGACAGTGATGGAGATTGCCAGGTGTTTGTTGCTGGAGAAGAATCTTCCAAAGAAATTTTGGGCATAAGCAGTTAATATTATTTTATTTCTACTTAATACATTGCCTACCAAGGCAGTGAAAGAAAAAACTCCATTTGAGAGGTGGAATGGAGTAAAACCATCAGCAAGTAACCTAAAAACTTTTGGGAGTATTTGCTATACTCTCATACCAGAACCAAAAAGGAGTAAGCTTGATCAAAAGGCTGAAGTATGAATATTTATGCGATATAGTAATCAAACTAAATGATACATAATCTTTAATACAAAATTTGAGAAAGTAACTATATGTAAAGATGTAAAGGTAGATGAAGATGCCTTCTAGATGTGGGAGAAGGCAGAAATTAAAAACATTAAGGGTAGCAAGGGTAAAAAAGAAGTAATTTACTTGCAAGATGAATCTACAGATGAAGTAATTAAAAGCAATGTAGACCATGTACCAGTAAGGGGCACAAAGTCACTTTCATATGTCTATGAGAGGTGCAATGTTGGAATAATGGAGCCTTAAATCTATAAAGAAGCTGCTAGAAATGAGAAGTGGAAGTTTGCAATGGAAGAAGAAGTTAAGATGATAGAAAATAATGGCACATGACAGCTTTTTAATAGGCTAACCAATAAGAATGTGATTGGAGTTAGGTGAGTGTACAAGGCGAAATTAAATGCTAATGGGTCTATTAACAAATATAAAGCAAGGGTGGTGGTAAAAGGTATGCTCAACAACTAGGTACTGACTTTATAGACACTTTTTCTCCGATGGCAAGATTTGATACCATAAGACTCTTGATATAATTGGCTGCTCAGAATAGATGGAAAGTACTTCATTTGGATGTCAAATCTACCTTCCTGAATGACTACCTTCAAGAGGAGATTTTTATATAGTAACTTATTGGTTTTGAAAAGAAAGGTGATGAAGATAAGGTGTATTTGTTAAAAAAGGCTTTGTATGGCCTTAAACAAGCTCCAAGAGCTTGGTATAGTAGAATTAATGATCAATTGATGAAACTAGGATTTAAAAGAACTCTTAGTGAAGTCACTTTGTATGTGCAATAAACTAAAGGAAAAATTCTAATTGTCTCTATCTATGTTGATGATCTTCTCATACTTGGTAGTGACAACATGTTGAGTGAGTAATTCAAGCAAAGAATGGAGAGCATGTTTGAGATGATTGATTTAGGTGAAGTATCTCATTTTCTAGGCCCGCAAGTGTATCAAACAGAGAAAGGAATTTTTGTAAGGCAAACAAGTTATGCAAGATAAGTATTAGGAAAGTTTGGGATGGAAAACAGTAAACCAGTAGAAACCCCACTAGTTCAGAGCCTAAAATAAGGAAAAGATGATGGTGTAAAGAAGATTAAACCCAGAACCTATAGAAGCCTAATTGGATGCCTATTGTATTTAACTAATACAAGATCCGACCTTATGTTTGTTGCTAGTTTGCTATCCAGACTTATGAATTCTCTTAGTAAACTGCATTTTCAAGCTATTGAACGGGTATTGAGATATGTAAAAGAACCATAAACCTGGGAGTCTTCTATAAAGCTAGAAAGAAAACATTTTAGTTGGATATGCTGATAGTGATTGGGACGGCTCTTTAAACATCAGGGTATATTTTCAATCTTGGTTCAGGTTATGTTTGTTGGAACTCTAGAAAACAAGATTTTGTAACTAAATCCATAACTAAAGTAGAGTATATCTCAGCTGCTGCTGCCGTGAATCAAGCTATATGGTTAAGGAAAATACTCCATGATCTTTGTCAAACTCATAACAATGTTACTACTATTCTGGTTGATAATAGCTCAACTATTGCAATGGCCAAAAATCTAGTTTGTCATGGATAAACAAAGCATATCAAGATCAAGTTTCATTTCACCAGAGATGCAGAAGCTAAAGATGAAGTAAACTTAATTCATTGAAGGTCAGAGGATCAAATTGATGATGTTTTAACAAAGACACTATCTGAGATTAGATTTGAAGACTTGAAGATGAAGCTGGGAACGTGTAGCAAGCCTGTCAAGGAGGAGTATTAATGTGATGTGACAGTTTGCTGTGGGTTTGCTACTATTTATGTACTTTTTAGGAGCTAAAAATCTAATGTTTAAATTTAAACTTACATTGTGTAATGATTAAGACCTATGCTTATGTAAGATATTTTGTAAAATGTATTTGATATATATGTATATGCCCTATATAAGACTTGGACGAATGAATATAAGGAAAAACTCTCCTCACCTCTCGGGTGTTCTATACCATTTACTCTCCCTTTTTTTGTTTGATTCAAGCCAACACACTTAATGTTCTCAGTGATAAGTATAAGGAAATTGCAGCTACCCAGCTTACTACAAAATCGCAAACTATTTTTGAAGAACTGCATGATGCACTAACTGACTATGAAAGCTTCTTCAAAAGAGATGAACGCCTAACCTCTGACAATACTCCCATCACAGTTCAAGTGGAACATAGGTTAAAAAACCCCACAACTCACCACAAAGGTACCCACTTTAATACAAAAAAATCAATTACAAAATTACAACAAATGTAAATATACCTCATTTATTATTTAGTCAATTTTTTGAGAAACTTGGACATCATGAAAAAAACTACTTCAAAATCTATACCCATCCTTCTCAAACATCACTTATGTTTATGTAATGCCCTAAAATCCTAAGAGTTTAGTTAAACATTTTAGGCCATTAAGTCATAATGTGTTGATGTGCACTGGGACTAATCCATAAGAAATTTTGGCAAAAAAATGTCATGAACATTGTAAGAATGGAATAAAGGCACTATATGTTAAGTTTCAGAAGGATCTGGGCTATTTTTGTAAAGTGCGGCCGATCACACCATATCCTGCACTCGATCGAACCTTCTTGGAGTTCTTTAAATAGAATGAT
This sequence comes from Ceratonia siliqua, assembly GCA_034509205.1. Lineage (NCBI taxonomy): Eukaryota > Viridiplantae > Streptophyta > Magnoliopsida > Fabales > Fabaceae > Ceratonia > Ceratonia siliqua. Next base: position 12,978 of record JASKGM010030785.1, on the reverse strand, counting down.
TGTCAGTTTTTGCAAAATGAAGGATGGAGGGCTCGAGGAGAAGACCTCAGAGTACATGGGAAGTGTTATGGAGGGGAATGTGCTACTAAAACTCAGGTAAATCATTTCTGGGTAATTTTTGGACAATTTCTACCATATTTTACTTTTCATGGGAAAGGGAAATTTATGTGTGGGATTTCCGAGGTAGAGGTTATAAATTGACTTTCCTCGTCTTAGTGAATTATTTGGCAGCCTAGAAACCACCCACATTATAGATCTTCTGGGATTAGGTACATTTTAGGATTTTCCTTTTTCTTAAGCAAGAGAAATCCTATGCAAATGATCTTTGATTCTAAAAGCATTGTTGGTACTAATTTTAAGTGCCACTAGGAGTAATTTGAAAACATCAGTTGGACCTAAGAGGCTATGAAAGTGAGAGCTTCAATTTGAAGGGATTTAGGTGAGAAAAATCTCTCTAAAAGACATGTCATGCCCTCTTGAAAGTCAATAGAGATACAAATGATGAGAGTTTTGTGGTGTTAATAAGAAGGGGATGGTAATAGTAAATAATCGTAGTCAGTTAGAGACGACAGTAAATAATCGTAATCAGTTAGAGATGATTGTTTCACATAAAGTGCTAACTAGGCTCTTTAGAATAAAAGGAATAATAATATGGGTAAATAGATGTAAAAAGGGGAAAGAGAATATAAGGGTATTGTGGGATGAGGCCAAGAAGATTATCTCTGCTTAGAATAATCAGAACCAGTAAAATTAAATGCTTGAAACTCGAGAAAAATGTAATAAGCCATAAGTTAATAGAAAATAATGAATAAAGGAATTTTAAGTATGGAAGAAAAGGAACCAAAAACTAGGGGATAATAATCAGTGAGCAAATGTCACATAATACAAAGGTTATGATTATAAGTAGAGTTAGGGTACACACTAAAAAAAAAAAAAAAAGACTACACAAGAGTTTGGTTGCGAGGTGCATTTGTACAGCAATGGGTAAATGGAAAAGAAGATCCTTAGTTGCATGGTAAGGATTATGCATCTCATAGTTATGCATTTAGATATATGCTTTATGTTTAGTATTCTTTTTACTAAAGTATTTGAAATTCCATTTTTTTTTCTATAACTATGTAAAAGAACGATTTTTTTAAGACTTCCTTAACAATATACTCATTCTTGCATGATTGAAAGAATTAATGTTATATCTCTCTTCATGGTGGATGGATTCTAAGAGGAATTAGGATATAGTTTGATACAGGAAAAGATATGTGTTTATTGTGATTGTTTTTTGGTTTGTTTTAAACTTACATTATTACTTGGAGGTCCATAATTATGCTTGTGATAGATCTATTAGGTGTACCTAGGTTAAAACTTTGCCAATTGAGTTGGTCCTAGTAGAAGGTTCGATTTCTCCAACCCCTTGGCTGAGTTGGTCCCAAAAGCGAAGTGTAGAACTACTTTCTTTTTCCTCCCTAGTTGGGTTAGTCCCAGAGGTAAGTTATTGATTTCCTCTCTAGTTGAGTTGGGTCTATGGGCAGTTTGAGTTCTTCATTGAAACTCTAATGGATCATTATGTTTTATATATGATGGTTATTTTGAAATTGGATTTAGAGAGTTTTATGACACTTCCTTATATTAGAAAAAAAATTTCCATTAATAAACCATTTCACATTTACGAGTTAGAAAGAAATTTTGTTTCCGCATTAACAATATCATCTGAAGGGAAATAGTGATATATTAAACTAAAGATGTTAGCTGAGAGCTCAAGATGCATGCATACATGCATTGCATGAGTTATGATTTAATTTTTGGATTAATTTTTCTTATTGAGCTATTTGAAGCTCACCCCTTCGAGGACTTTGTTTCTTTTTGTAGGTTTGTTCAACATATAGTCGCATTCACCAGTCTAATTCCAAGAGTGGCAATTAGGAAGGGACAGGAGATGTAAAAGAGAAAGAACAGAGAGGGAGTTCATATGTTAAATTATGAATTAAATGAGTATCGGTTTGCAAATTAAGAAAGATTTGTTTATATAAGAAATGTTCCTTATTCATGAAAAGATACATATTGTCAAGATAGTTGTGATCAATCAGCTTTGGTGGTAAGGCATGCTTGGGTTGATAGGTCGAAACACCTTAATCCCAGTGCCGTTCATGACCTGGTTTGTTGGGTCGTAAGAAAGTTAGTATCAGCACTTGGGTTAAGATGGGAAAGTGGGAGATTAGGGATTCTAATATGTAGCTTGGAATTTTGAGTTGGTTATTTGAACTTCATATATATGTTAACTTGGGCACTCCTTTTAGGTAAGAGGGCTACTAATGCTCGTCCATATCGATTTAGGCATACACATGTAGTTTGTAAAAGAGGCTGGAGAACCTCATGATTAGGGAATTTGATTGCATGGAAGTGAAGATAAGATATTAGTCTAAAAGGGGATAAGTTGAGACTTAACTTGGGCAAGTGAAAATTTGTAACCTAGATATAAGCCTTCAAAGCTAGTGTGACTAAGGCACTTTGAAAAATCAAGGTAAGTAGTAGCATAAATGGAGGAAACTAGAAGAAATGAGTCAGGTATGTTAAGTAAAGTTTGAGCATATAATTAATAATTAATTGAGTACGAGAACTTAAGAAGGGGGTAATATGTATGGAAGGAGAGAAAAGCTATAAATGAGCAGGAAAAAGAAAAACTAGACTAAGAGATTAGCGGGTAATGTGAAAGGTGAGAGTGAAAGGGTTAATAGTAAGGGAAACGTAGAATTTGCAATAAAGTGGTAAGATAAGAAGAGGCAGAAGGGTAGATTATATGAGTTAAAAAGAATATGTGTAGGGTGTAAGTGAACATGTTACATAGGAATTGAGCAAGCAGAACCTGAGTAGAAAGGATGATGAATGTTAATGAAAGAACAGGTATGAGTCATATGCGATAAAAAGTGTAAAGTTTCATATGGTGATAGAATGCAATAGAGTTTAATTGATGAGTTATTAATAAAGAGATAAACGAAAATACAATTTTGAGCTTGAGAATGAGATACTCATGTAAGTGCAGTGTGCCATATGGTAATAAACTCATTAATGAGATGAGATCAGAGGTTGATCTAGTGAATGAGGGTACGGAAATATACTATATGAGTATACACACTACGATGGCAATGAAGACTCAAAGCCAAGGACAAGGGTCCTAAAGGAAATAACAAAAGTATTTGTGCTAAGCAAAGATATAAAGGGATCGACACCATGGATAAGTGCCAATCATTTTAACCTATAGGAATAGAAGAAGGTGGAGAAAGGTATGATTGTAAGGATGATTAAGGAAAATAGGATGTGGATACGAACTAAGAGATGGGGTGAGAATAACAAACTTGGGACAAAAGCATTGGTGGGTCAAGTTACAAGTTAAAAGCCCAATACTAGATAGGGAATGCCAAAAGGAAGATATAAGGGACCCCCCAAGGATACATGTAGAAAGTGATTTGGTGTGTTGGTTATGGTAAGCTGAGGAATATGAAGTTGAAAAGGTTAAATCGAAAGAATTATAGAATAATGCACATGAAAGAGTAGAGAAATGATTTTGAAGCAAACCAATGACGCCGAATCGGTTCTAAGGTGGTAGGTTAAGAAGAGATAAGTATCGAAATAAGAAAATTAAATGTTGGTTATGGTTGGAAAGCTTGAGATAAGGAGTTCAAATGTGATTAATGCACCAGGGGGTGTTGAAAGTGATTTGTAGCAAACCAAGGACACCATCATGACCAAAATGAAGAGAGATAGTCATGAGAGAAGTTTGAGAATTATTGGGGATGAAATGATAGTGCGGTTGACCATACCCTAGCACGAGGTCATCCAAACCACGTGGCTTAACAAAAAAATGAATTGAAAATGATGAAAAGGGGTGCAAACCCTATTTTTCACTTATGTATGGCCCTGTCTATCCCCAATTCTAGAGAGGGTTATTCCCCCTCGCATTTGCCTAGTAATTTTCAAACTATTTCATCCCCAAAATTTCTTCATAGTAATTGTCGAAGAATCCTAGAGTACGAAATTTCCTTTCGATTAGTGCAAAATTTCTTATAAGTACCCCAAATTTGTGTGGACATATTTTAGTAAGGGAACCAAGCTTTTTCAAGAATTTGAAGTGTTTCTTTGAGTGATGGTTGCAAGAAGAAATTTTGAACAAGGGGAATTTGGTGACAAGAGTCACGAATACCAAATGCGACGTTATAGGTAGTCCAACCAGGAGATGAAAAAGGAACTAGTACCACATAATGGTACTAGACAGTATACTTGAAAAACATAAGTAGTGGATTGGAAGATATGTAAATGAGTAAGAAATGATAAGTGAATTTTAGTACACAATAAAAGAGTGGGAAATATGATTGTGAGGATAATTGCAAGAAGAAAATGTTTGATAACTAGTAAGTGAGTAAAAACGAGGAGGTAGAGCTGGCAAAATGGTCCCAGCCTGACGTAAACTTAAAAAAATAAGGTTGGGCCCTAAAAAAACTAGCCCGAAATAATTCAGGCTTTTTTGACTCGGCGGGCCAACCAGAAAAATGTTAAATCTAAAATTTGTGTCATTAATTACAAAGATGTGGTTGTAGCTTAGTGGTTAGAACATTTTATTTTGACCATGGAGACATGGGTTCAAATCCTAACATTCACACTACATAGATTTTTTTTTTACTTTTTCTAGTTATTCCTCTTAAATTTGCTTTCTTTTTTATATTTTGCTTCTCAAACATGATAATACTTTGAATGTCTTTTCAATAATAATTTTATTATAGAACCATATTTAATAAAATTTATTATTTTAGTATTTATTATAAAATGGAAAGGGATATCCACAAATTCATATTTCATCCTTAAGCCTAGTATTAAGATGTAGTTCTGCATTGGCCTTAAATTGTATGAAAGCATCATAAGCATAATATTTGTTTTTAAGAAAATAAAGCCATGTGAACCTGGAATACATGTATACTACAGAAAGATTATTTATAACCATTTCTGGAAAGTGCATGAGTAGGACCCCAAAGATCCATTTCAACTAACTGAAGTGGAGCAGTGTATGCAGTAGTAAACTTAGAAAAAGGTAAAACATGGCTATTTCCTAATTGACAAGTAGGCATATAGATTGTGTATTTCTATCTTTTGAGGCTACACCAATGTTACAACTCTTCAAGACTTGTCTAAGTATTTGAGAGAGGGATGTCCAAGTCTTTTATGCAATAATTCAAGCATAAAAGACTTTGAATTATTATTGCTGGTCAAAGCCTAAATAGAACTAACAGCAGCAGCAACATTCTTTATTATAGCAGTAGGTGCTGACTTCCATTTGTTGAGATCAAATTGGTATAAGCCCTTACTGAGAGTTGCTTGTAGATTTGATCTTTAACAAAACAATAGTTTGGAAGAAACTCAAATTACATTGTTCTATTTTGAAAATTGAGAAATTGAGATAAGATTGTTAGTGATCAAAGGCACATGAATTATAGGTAAGTTAGTACCATTACCAACTTGAATTTGATTGTGTACTCATCACCAAAAGTAAAGTTGTTGAGGTCATTAATGAGATTATTTGTAGCACCAGAATCTGTTATTCGCTTGCTTGATTCAGGTAAGTTTTTTGCTGCCACCATTGTAGTCATAAGTGAATGGTGATTTGTGGAACCACTTGAAAAGGAATTTAAGTTGTTGAACTTTTGAGTTAATCCTGTGTAAGATGAATCCTGAGTTAAAGACTGATTGGAAAAACTAGTGAAATTCTGATCAAATCGATAATAGCACCTTTGGACTACATATCTTATCTTTCCACATAATTGGCATTATGGCATGTTTGAATTAAACACGCCTCACCCTCTGCCTCACAAGTTTGTATTCTGTCAACCACTGGATCTTTGTGTAAAGCCATTCTTATACCAGTTTTGCTTAACTGTACAACTACATTAGCTACCATCTCAATATTAGCATTAATACTCTGAAAAGTTCAACATTCTGAAGCAAGAAGTAGTGCAGACACAACCTTCAATGAATAAGGTTCATCCCTAGAAGAAATCATAGCTACTATTGGCTCATACTCATTACCAAGACCAACAAGTATAGAAAAAACTTGATCAGATTCAGTCATAAGATGACCGCATGAAGCTAAGGTATCATGTAGGGATTTCATCTTAACTAGATACTCATGCATAGTCATAAATCCCTTTCTCTGAG
>JASKGM010030774.1:0-25749 GCA_034509205.1 Ceratonia siliqua | reverse complement strand
CCTAAACTTTTATGTTTATGTGATTTCATTCTCTGCTTGATCATTCACTTAACTGCCTTATCGTTTATAAAGTACCTCTTTGGAGCAAAGCTTTCAAAACAAGTTTTGATTTATCTCAACTCATATATCGAGTTTTTCATATTTGTAAAAGGCTTTTGCTTTCCCTTATATTAGGTTTTATTGAAAAGCATTAAATTTCAATACCCAATTCAACCCCCCCTTCTTGAGTATTTTAGGTATATTTCCTAACAATTATCTATCAATCATCTATTAATCATATTTATTATTATTTTACAATATATTAATGGTTGAGAAATGAGATGTAGAATATGTGTGAAAAAGAAAAAATTATGCGTACGACAGTGTGAGACACATTAGAGGAGCACCCACTTAATGTAGGACTCTTCCCCTATGTGTGAGGGGTCGTCGTACCCACTTGGGTGCGACACTAGTACCCTTAATTTTTCCATGAAAAAGAAGTGAAATTTTTTTCTTATTAATATTTTATAATATATTAATGATTAAAAATGATGTGTAAAAAAAATATAGAAATAACTTTTCTCTTTTTATATTAAAAATTGAAAAAAATTATGGACATAACTTTTATGAACTGGAGGCCCCTTTTCAAATAGCCACCACAAACTTTCAAATTTTAAAAATAGGTCTTTGAACTTATCTCATTTTACTATCAATGAGTGATTAAGATTTTTCTTGTGAGAGTTCAAAAGAACTATTGTTAGAAGAGGTAAACTTCTTCCTTAAAATGAAATTCAAAACTTAATATTTGATTAAGTCAATATGAAATGTGTAATAGACTTTTAGGAGCTATTTAATCTGATATTTTATTTATCTTGATGCTTAAAGATTTCTATATTAAGTATGAAGATTTAAAATTTTCAAAAACATAATTAATTAGTTTTTTTATAAAAAGTTAAATTAGCATAATTTTCAAAGTTATTAGATTTCCATTATTTTTTATTTATACGAGATATCATTCAAAATGATATCATCCATATGTTTTTTGGTATTTTAAAACACATTAAGAGACATTTGTTATATAGTTATCTTGATTATATTATCTTAAATTACAATAGACATGCATGACGCTTGTGTTTAATATATGTACATTGTTACCTAACATACTTGTCATTCAAAATAGGATTAATTACATTTTTTATCTTCCTAGTTTCCTAATTATAACAATTTGGTTCTTTTAGTATCAAGTTGAGTAATTTAATTCTCCCAATTTTTTAAAATGTTTCAATGTTGGTCACTCTTCAATCCATTCAAAATTTAATATTAATAGCTGAGGTGGCCACCATTGTTGTCATATATGTATAAGCAAGTATATCTGAACTATCACATCAGATTGCATGTGCTGCTCACATGGAATTTTTGCTCCAAAACGTACAACTTGCAGAGTTAAAACGACGATGTTGTATGTGTTTTGGAGGAAATATTACACATGAGCAACATGTATAATCTGATGTGGTGGTTCATGTATGATTGTCTGTGTCCACATGACAACAATGCTGGCCGCCTCAATTATCAATATTAAATTTTTGATGACAACTTAACCAGAAATTAACATTGAATCATTTTGAAAAGTTTGAGAATTAAATTGCTCAATTTGAAAATAGGAAGTTAAATTGCTACAATTAAAAATCCAAAGGGACTAAAATTATAATTAAGCCTTCAAAATATTATAATTTTATGTGACGACACTAATTTAAGTCTTATCTCATACTAAATATTCAAAAATCATGAAAATATTGTATTATACTACTTTTAATTTTATTAACTTTTATAAAATATCAATTGTATTAATTTTTGATAATTTTTTAATTTTCATACTAAACATGATAATCTTAAATATAATTATATATTATATATTGATATATAATATATGATATTATATAGAATATCATGATATATAAAATATCAGTATACTAAATACTTTTTAAATAAAAAAATATTAATATACTAAATATATACATCTTAGATAATACCTCTTAAATTTAAAATATCAAAATAAAAATAATAATGTATCAAACTACTCCTTAATTTTAGCTTTATCTGTCATAAATTACAGCGAAGCTTGTTGAACTAGTTAGTGCTTAGCATGATATGAGTTGGGCTAATATTTCCCGCACGTGCCACAACATGGTCACCACTCAACTATAATATTTGGGCAATTCTATCTTATAGCCACAAAGTGTGGCTATAAGATAGAGATTTTATTTTTTTTAAGTATTTATTTTATTTTATTTTTTTAAATTTTTTATTTTTTAATATTAATGAATTATTATTTATATTATATATTTTTTTTTAAAATTTTATATTTTTTAAAAATTTTTATATTTATGTATGAATATTGTCAAAAAAATTATATATAAATAGTGTAAAAAGATCTAAAAAAATTTAAAAAATATTTTAAAAAATTATATAACCTAGACAATAATTAATTAATATTAAAAAGTAAAAAAATTTGAGATAAAAAACATATAAACTAAAAAATCGAGATACCAAAGTTATCCTACATCATACCCCCCGTAATATTTTGCTCTTTGGAAAAGTCTTCTATTGTCCCATGAGACTATGCTCAGTCCTTTAACATTTCTCTTTCTTTCCTTTGTTTTTTAGGCTAATTAATAAATTATAGCTCCTTTTGGCTTCACAAAAACATCATGTAAATTAATAATTTAGTAATTCAAATATAGTATATTTTTCAATTTGATCCTCTAAATTTAAAGTGTTTAATTTTAGTTTTTTTAAAATTAATTGTTTTAATTTAATCATTCTATTAGTCTAATTAATCATCATCTAATACTTTTGTTGAAATTTTAAAAAAAGCTAATTCACTTTTTTTAAAAAAAATTGACTCATTTTGAAAAAATAAATCACTATTAATCCATTTTTTTAAAATATAACATTAACTATCATGTTGATATTTAAAAGTTACGTGATAACTCAATTAGTTTATGTCAATAAAATTATTAGATGATAGTTAATTGAACTAATAAAATAACTACATAAAAATAATTAAATTTTAAAAATTTAATTGAGACACTTTAAATTTAAATAACCAAATTAAAAAAATATTATATATTTAAAATACTAAATCTTTAATTTATTCCAAAAGCATCCCTTTGCTTGTGCTTAGAGAAATTCAAAGGATTTGTCAATTTTCATCTGGTCTCCCACAAAAGAAAATTTCTATGTAAATGCTAGCGTCTCTTCTATCTTAAGGGTATAAAAAAAAAATTCTTTATTTTAATTTTTTTTATAGATGATATTTCAATGTCTAGAAGAAATAACATTTAAATCCTTAACGTTAAAGTTAATTAACACTTAGTGGTAGAAATATATCCTTGAACTAATCTTCTTAGACTGTTTTACTTCCTATTGAAGTTGACAAGTTAGATATGTTTGTATAACTTCCTTACACAAATTTTTATTACAATAATCAGTTAAAATTACTTAAAATGAAAGTCGTAATCTTGTAAAAAAAACTTTTTTTCTCTAATCCTTCCTTACTTAGCACGATGAATTTGATGAGCCATTCCGATACTTTCACACTTAAAGTTGAATCAAAATTTTTTGAGAATATAATAATCTTATATTTAAGATAAAGTAGACATAATATATATAAATTTACAAATAATAAATATAAGAAATTATTAATTAAATAATAAATTTTATATATTATATTTATCTTTTTCTGTATCATATTTTTTCTAACATAGTCCAAATCCCACTTAACTCACTCGTACCATATGCCTTGCGGCCATCCTCTCATATGGATACTGAGGCATTAACTTAGATAGAGTTTCCTATACTATGTCGGTCGGAACTTGGATGCTTCCTCTCTACATCCAATTATGCTACAATATCTTTTTTTTTTTTTTAACTCCTATATAATATTTTTTGTTGTTTTATCTCTTATTATTATTTTTTTAATTTTTTTGATTTTTTTGATTTGTACTATTTTTTATGTCTAATAAATTTTTAAAATATTTTTGAATATTTCAGAATTTTTTACTTCTCTTTTAAATAATAGTTTTAACAGTATTTTTAAAACAGTAACATTAGCATTTTTTACTATTTAAACAAAAAGTGAGAAATTCTTAATATATTTAAAATTTTTTTAAAATTACTAGATATAAAAAATAGCTAAATAATACAAAAGGAAAAACAAAAAAAAGGTGACGGGAGGTAAAAATAAAAAAATATATTATATAAAAACTGTATGAGAAGGCAGATGTAACATAATAAGAGCCTTTAGAATATCCTCTTTTATTTTTTAAATGCATTTTAGGATGTACTCTTCAGCATGTTTGTAGTAATTTAGGCCACATTTGATAAAAAAAATATATAATGTTTGATAGTGTAACTAATAATGTATATTATTCATAAATTCTTATATTATAATAAATTTATTACGTTTAACATATAACTAATAATTATTTATGTATTTGTTTATAGAAAATAATATCTTATTGTGATTCAATTTTTTCATTTAATTATTATTTATAAATCAGAGATATTTTAAATTATTTTAAGATAGTTATATCTCACTCTTTTAAAAAAAATTTAAAATATAATTAGTACAAATAATTATTAAACAATGAAACTCACATATAATATAACAATAAAAAGAGATTATTTTGACATTATCTTTTATATGTTTTTAAATCCAAAATAATATCATTTTAATAATTTTTAATATAAATAAATATTTTATAACATTCGTTATTTAAAACTAAGGGGAGTTTCATCTATAGCATGAGGCTGCCACACAGAACTCTAATTCTTTTTTATTGTATTAATCTATGAAATAATTTAGGTATTACGGTTGCTCTTTCATCTTGAATGCATCACGTGTCATTTCTTTAATATTTTTTGATAAAAAATATCACGTGGCATGATCAAGACGATGAACGCACCTTGCAATGGAAGTAATTTAGGGTTCTTATCTTTTGTGGTCCCTCCACTATGATTGTATTTCTCTTATTTGTTTTGGATTTTCTGCTTGATTTGTATTTGTTTAGTTTGAGTAGATTAATATTCTGGCATTAATCTTTCATGTTTGTGACACTGTTAGTTCTTGATTTCTCTTTTCCTTTATGATAACTCACTTTGCCTCATCTCACACTCTTTGGATGGGGTTTTCTGTTCATTGATCTCTCTTTCCTGGTGCTCTTCTCTATCTAACTCACTGCTTTCTGCCACGAGAGCTCTAGGTGGGCAATGTATTGATTTCGTGGTTTTCCTCCTTTTAGTTAATTCGTTCAGAACTTGGTGGTTTTCCTCCTGTGAGATACATAAATGGAGCCGAGCCCCATTTTCCTCCGGTGGAGTTTTCTTCACCGAGCTCAATGAGGTTTTGACCCTTGCTGAGGGTGGATACTTTGGCGTTGAGGTTAGAGTCACTTTGATGCGCACTGGGATCATTATTAGAGCCACTCGAACCCAGAATGTACTTGGTGCATTCTTCCATTTTATAATTGTCGAGTTATCAATGATTTCCATAAAGTTTATTAAGTCTGGTAATCAAGGAGCCTTTTTATTTTGGTTCTGGAATCATAGGTGAGAAGGGAAGGAGAATTAGGCAAGGAACAAAAATTCTCTTTGAAGAATAGCCTCGACACCTAGGAGATGGAAATGTTTCGAAAATTTTGTACAAACGGAAGATTTTTAAAGAAAAGTTTCAAATAATTTTTTTTTTTCAATTGTAAAGGTTCTAACATAATAATAATGGTAGAGATATACAAAAGATAATATAGTTTTGAATAATTACATTTTTATTCAAATAACATTAATATAATCAATGTTTATAAATTTTGACAACATTTAACATATATGCAAATTACATATTATATTCAAAGCCTTAAATTACACAATATATAATTAACAAAGATCATTATAAAATTCAAATTAATTAATAGTAGAATGTCTAAGAGGTAAATATCCATGATTTGGATATAATCTAAGAGGAAATTGATAATGTCTCTCCACATGATCACAATAATCAATCCAAGTAATGTAAAAGTGATAAAAATTATCATAATCCTTTTTAAAATTTTCAAAATCTTCTATGTTGTATGTTGGAGGACGCCAACCAACATGTGAGGATGATGAGTATGATGAGCTATATCCAAAAGTTGCTCCATAATTATGCGCAAATGATGATGAATCATACCTAGAACGCTGAACAAATGTTGAAGATGATGAATGATAATTAAATATGTGAGACTCATATCCACCGGTGTTAAGTGAAGAAAAATTAAAAGCCAATTGTTCTACATTTTGTATTTCAACATTATCATCACTTACTCTATAATAATTAAAAGGCCTATAACCATGATCAGTATCTTCAGTGCAATATTGAAATCATTGTTCTGATGTTAAAATCATACATAGGGGTTAAAGAATTTTTTTTTCTCAACCGTAAAAATTATAAATAAGGAAAAACCAAAACTTAAATATGTAAAAGTATATAAAACTAAAAAGAAAAAAATATAAAGGCATAAAGCAAATACTCTTTATTTTAAATATCAGAACAATATTAAATCCACTATAATTTGACATCTATTAGATTATAATTTCTTTTTGTTATGAAAGAGACTAAAAAAATTTAGTTAAAGACTTAAAGTACTCTTTTAAAATAAATTTTTATTTGGGGAGGCTAAATTATAATTTTTTATATTTAAATACTAAATATTACTTTATATTAAAAAAATTTCAAAACTTTTGGGGAGGCTACAGCTCCCCAAAGGATATACTACCCTTCGCCCTTGCCTAATGGACTATGACTTCTTTCACCACTCCTATCAATGCTGATGACATTTCCACCACATACTTCACCACCATCACATGTATCTGTATCATTATCTGATTTCTCATCAACATCAGCAATAGCTGAAAACCTATGATGTGTTGATCTTCTCATCAAATTTTCGAACTCCTCATTAATAGTTATTCTATTTGGTTATTTTCTACTAACTTTTAGTTGAGTAGTTTGTGAATCTGACAATCAATTAGCAAATGTGACCAAATAACTATCTGGTCTAATACTTATAGTGTCTTCAAGCAATTCATCTAATAGTGCATCATCAGGATCATCCAACCATTCTGAAAGATCATCATCTTCTTCAAAAATTGTGGTTAAATCTATTGCCAATAACTTTTGGATTATGCTCATTCATAATATGCTTAATTTTCAATCACTTATAATATTGTGCAAAAACAAGTTTATCTAGTTTATCATAATTCGTATGATTGCGCACTTTTGTGTGAATAAATGCAAATGTGCTAAAATTTCTTTCATGCCCAATCATGAAGTTGTTTGTGACAATATTTCTTATTGCAATTTTTGTCAAATTTAGAGCATTAGTGCCATGCATAAGCTACCATTCAGTTGCAAATTAAAATTGGTGCACCTTAGTTGGAAATATATTGAAGTTCTTCCATATACATAATATTTTTTTTATTCATATAATAAGTCAAATCTGGATACATTTTATTTCTTCCTTTGATAGTTAATTGTCACGACCCACTCCAGGCACCAGACCGGCGTAAGAACTACTATAAAGTATTTCCCACAAGCCTAACGGACACTTGAGCAAATAATAACTATTAATAATAATAAAAGATTTTCATTTAATAACCGAAGTTCAAAATTTTATCAGAAAATTTGGAAAAGTTTCCCTTGAAAACTGAGCAATTCCAGGGGTACAACAACATAAACGGAAGTGGACAAGCTCATTTTAACACATAAGGGCCTCAGTGGCCACATGCAGAACGGTCTCACAACATAATCACCTAATTTATACTCTGTTCACATACAAACATAACTACACACTAAAGGTTCATTTATATGCTACTCTGTATATGCAAATCCTATTAATTGTCCACAGTATATCTACAGGTTGCTCCATTGCCCAAACAAGAAATAACCCACTAGTCTCAAGTGACAGGTTCCTAAGGTGCTGGATGACCAGAATGTGAGGGTGCGTCAACACTATCTGAAAAAAATAAAATGAGGGAATAAGTCCATAGACCCAGTGAGTAGAAACAATCCCATTAAAATACTAATTTATTAGCAAAGAAATTTCAAAATATATATAGCCTTGAGAATGTACAGATATTATTTAAAATGGATAGAATCTCAAACTTTTTCAAAAGCCACGTCACTGTTAAGCCAAAGAACAAGTTATAGTCAATAGAATAAATCACCCTTTACTAGCATCAAACTATGTTCATAAAAAAAAATCAGTTAATATGATGGATCCACCGCTTCTTCACAAGAGAAATTCTAACAGAAACAAATACAGATAACATGTAACCAATGTTCATATTGGAGCAGAGTTCCTAGTCAGATATAAATATCAGATAACAGATATTTCAAATCTGGAGTCAAGCTCACGGATGGTGATATTCCATAACATAGTCCATGGATATCCAGATAAGCTAGGTGCATCTAGGGTTTCTCTATGGAAGTAGGTAAAGGATCTACTAAAATCAATTTATAATTTCATAACTCACAATATTTACAACACTAATTTAGATCAAGGGAGAATACTAGAAAATAACATAAATAAAGAAGATAACTCCTAACCAACATATAGTTGCAAAAATCAAGATACTTCTTAGTGTTCATACATTTTGAATACAAAGGTAAGGTAAAAGCTTAAATAATGCTCAATCACTTCATGTAATTAATGAAATCAAAAAGGGTTATATTACAAGATGTAAAATTAAATAAAAGGGCATTTTCATCTCAAACTTTTAAACACTATTTTCCATATATATAATATGTTCTAACAATGAAAAAAAAATCAACATTTAAAACTGGGGGGTTCCACTCACCTATTAAAGGTTTAGACAATTTGCTCTTACTAGTACAAGTTATCTTCCACTTTAGATATCCCTTCTTGATGCCAACTCCTTAATTGAAATTTTGGAAATATTTCTCCCTCTTCTAACCTTTGTTGCAAATGTCATAAAATTCAAGGATTTAAAACTCTTAATTATTTTATTGCTAACTAAAATTTCAAAGGTCTCTTTTCTCTATAATTTTTTTTTTCTGACTATCCAAAGTTTTGGTTAAAGTTAAATGGAATTACCTAATGGTGTTTAAGCTTCAATGTAGAGTCTCAAAATTTCAGCCATCAACCACACAAAATTATTGTCATGCAAAGAAAAAAAACCATGAAAGGAAGTGGAAATCTTCTAATAAAGGAGAAAAGGAAACTATAGTAAAACTTGCCTTGCTCCTAATTAATCTGCTGAAAATTTGTAGATTAATGCTTGCTCCCATGAAATTATGATGTTAATCGTGAAACAGAGGAAAAGAGAAAGGAATCATGTTTTCCTTGGAGCAAAAGTGCAGCTGGAAGGGTATAAGTCTAAGAAAATATACTAGCTCCCACTAGAGACACAAAATACTGGAATTACTAGCAGAAATTTGAGCAACAAGAAGCAAAGAATGAGCAGGAACAGTAGTATAATCTGAGCAACAAGTAGAGTTGTAAAACAATCGCAAAACCAAGTAGTAAGACAACAACCAGCAGAACAAAAAAATAGAGAAAACAGAGCAGTAAGGAATAGAAAAAACCGAGCAGCACCTTCACTCTTCCAAACTAAAACTATGAGAGATTGAAGGGTAGTAAGCTTCCAGTCTTTCTTTGCTAAACTGGAAGAATAAAACATTAACAAAGTCAAAAGAAAAGGGAAAGTATCTCTTAGTGGTTAAATCAGAAAAAGACATGTAGGTTTCTAGGAACTTCCTTTCTTGTGGCTTATACATTTTTTTTAAAAATTAGTTTAAGGAAATAAAAGTACAATTATGTTTATATATATATATATCCAATAACCCTTTTTTTCCAATCTTCAGTCACGATTCCCACACCACATACTCACTTTAACCACAGTATAATTTACCCATCTAGTGGCACGAACATGACATCATAATTTAGTCATAAAATTTATACTAAATGTCCTAAATTTAAACATTCTCTTAGACTTTTCTTCATCCTTTCCTTACTACCCAAATTATAAAAAAAAAAATGAGTGATTGAATACCAAAATTTCTAAAAAAAGAACATTACAATTTATCTACCCCTAAAAAAGAATTCGTCCTCAAATTCATAAAAAAAATAATATAGTAAAATTGAGTCTTACATACCAAAGAGATGTGGATACTTTTCTTTCATTGAGGCTTCTGGTTCCCAAGTCACCTCTTCTTTTCCGTAGTGTTCCCATATGACCTTTATTGGGGGATATTCTTTTGACTAAAGTTTTCTAATTTGGCGATCCATAATAGCAATTGGTTGTTCCTCATATGCTAGTTGAGAGTCCAATTCTATTGGTGCCTGAGCTAAAACATGCGAGTCATCTAGAATATATTTTCTTAACATGGACACATGAAACACAGGATGTATACTAGATAAGGCTGAAGGGAGTTCTAACTTGTATGTTACTTTCTCAATACGTTGAATTATTGGGAAATGTCCAATATACCAAGGGATTAACTTTCCTTTCTTACCAAAACGCATTACTCCCTTCATAGGAGATACCTTTAAAAAGACTCGATCACCCACTTGAAATTCTAGTTCTCGTCTTCGCTTATCTGCATAAGCTTTTTGTCTGCTTTAAGCGGCTAACAATTTCTCTCTAATGCCTTTTACCTTTTCTGTCGCATCCATAACTAAATCTAGTTCAAATAATTTTGCTTCCCTAATTTCAAACCAACTAATGAGGGACCTACACTTCCTGCCATATAATGCTTCAAATGGAGCCATCTGAATACTAGAATGATAACTGTTATTGTAGACAAATTCAATGAGAGGTAAGTGTTTCTCCTGTCACAACGTGACGGCCGGTGAAAAGCCATGGATTTATGACTTTGGGTGCGTAAGGAAAAACGTAGAGAAAATGGGAGTCGCCACTAATTAATTAAAAGGATAATTGGGATCCTTAAAAAAAGGATGAAAACTGGCCCTTAAAACTAGAGGAAAGGTTCGGGAGTCTAATTACGTGTAGAGACGGTGTTAGGCACCCTATAACGTTCATCACTACGAATGGTTACCCTAAATTGTTTGTGCTTTAAAAATTTAATTTATTTAAATTACTCATTTTTTAGTAATAAAAATAATGGAGAAAGATGGAAATATAAATAACTAGAAAAAAACTTATAAAATAAATGAAAATAAAGAAAGATAAGAAAATAAAAAAATAAAAAAAATTAATTAAAAAATAATTAAAAAAACACAAAACAATGCAAAAAAAAAAAAAGAAGCTGAAAAACGAAGCCCAATAAGCCTGGTCCATTTCCAGCCCAGTCTGGCCCAACAACCACAAACCGGTCTAGCAACTCATCCCCAACTGGTCCAGTGACCTGGAATACCCATAACCCTAAATCACCAACTACGTTTTTGCCATCCATTTTCCCATTTTGCTTCGCTGGTCCCCCGTGCCTGCCTCTCTCTGCAATCGCTTCTCTGTAATCTCTGTCAAGCTCCTGCTCCCTACGCCCATCTGCTTCATGGCGGTCCCCATTTCCTTTTTCCTACTATCCGGTGCCTCTGCAAGCAGAGATTGCCTCTGCTCCTCCATGCCACGCTGCGCCTCTGCTCCAGAAAATTACCTACATTTCTCTTGCATGCCACACCCTTTCCACCTCTATTTCTGGCATAATATCCCTGCAATCTCTTATTCGCTCATTTTGGTCTCTTTATTTCGGGCACCTCTGTCTCATGCCTCTGCTTTATTACCCAGCCATGGCTCGCTTTCCACGCTCAAGTCGCTATCCCACGCCTCTTTCCTTCTGTGACGCGGCTAATTCCACTTCACGTAACTCATCCATTTGCTCCACGGCATGCCTCTGCTCGCGAGATTTCTGCTGAAGGCACGGGATTCTATCTTCCTCGGTGGGCTTTAAGAAGCAAAGAGAAATACATCATCAGGGGGTCTGGGAGGGAGAATCTCAGAGATTGAAATCAAGGCGAGACGAAACCAAGAGCTTGAAGGTTTTGGGGGAATTTCTAGAATTTGAGAGAGAGAGAGATCGCAAAGTTGGGATAATCAACGAAAAGACCAAGGGAGTGAAATCATAGAAAATGAGGAGGACCTTCAAGGGAATTCCAAATCAGAGAACTTCACGCAGAAGAGAGATTGGAAATTGTGGAGAAGCCATTTTAGAAGGTATTAACCCTTCTGCAAATTTAAGGATTTGGTTAAAATAGGGTATTCCTTTCTTTTTAAGTTGACGTAGGATGAAATGCTCATTGGGGATTTGCATACCTTTGATTATTGATTTCTAGGATTTCTCTAAATTTAAATCAACCCAGGAGGAGTAATTTCTATTAATCAGCATCTACTTCGATTATAAATTTTCTAAAATGCATGCTTAATTGGTTGGTTAGTGGATGAGTTGAGAGGGGTCCCTGACTTTGATCCCTTACATATTTTACAATGGGAGATTAATTCCTATTAGGGAAGTGCTTTTGATTTGGCAGA
Source organism: Ceratonia siliqua (assembly GCA_034509205.1). Taxonomy (NCBI): domain Eukaryota; kingdom Viridiplantae; phylum Streptophyta; class Magnoliopsida; order Fabales; family Fabaceae; genus Ceratonia; species Ceratonia siliqua. The sequence goes on along the minus strand of JASKGM010030774.1, from coordinate 13,227 downwards.
ACTGTGGGTCTTTGACTGCTGGTTGCATTCATTGAGTTTTTTTTTAGATGCTAATCTCCATTACAATATGTTTCCCAAATTTATGTCTAGCTTGTTTTAGATCAATAAATTTGTAATGCTTGGAAATGGTGATTATGGGTAACTTGCAAATTCTGTTTTTTTTATCTTTACTTAAGAGGTATTCTTCCTTTTTGTTTTTATCTCAAAGTTTGGATTAGAGTCTTTAACTTTCACTTGAGTATGAAAAGGTTTGTGATTAAGCATGTTGATTACCTTGCTGATTCAATTTAATCATACTGTTTCAGTTGAACATGTCACTGGTAGTTTAGTGTAATTGTGCTACTGCCAGTTTTCTTTACTAAGCATGGGATTACCAGTTTAATTGAAAGTATTGCCACTAGTATAATTAGAATAGGTTGGCCATTAGTTAATCTAAGCATGATGTTGGGAGTCTTCATTAATAATAAGTAGGTGTTTTTATTGGTGCGCTTGTATATATATATGAATTCTCCAGATGGGGCTGTGTAAGCTTAGTTATGTGATTATTGTTCTTGTTGATTTTATCCAGAATCTCACTTCTATTCACTTCATAATTCCGTTTCTTTGCTGATTGCTTTGGTAACAAAGAATAAAATGTAATATTTAAAAGAAAATAGTAAAAAAGGGGAAGTACTTCTTGGTACATGTTTTTGGTCAAGGTTTAATAAAATTATTCTCAAAGGTGGTTCCAATGGCTCGATTATTTTAAAAGGGATCTAATGTCCAAACCCTTCCCTTATAAGTTATAATAGTAAAATAAAGGTCCACAGCTCAATATTTCCAAAAGGAGGCCCCAAGGGCCCAAATAGATATCAAAAAGACTTCAATGGCCCAATTGGTCCAAAGGGGTTAAAGGCCCATTTTTATCTTAATTGAATAAAATGGTTCATCTAAATATTCCCAAAAAGGGTTCAAAGCCCATTACTTCTTTCATGACTTTAAGGGCTTAAATAAAGAGTTGCAAAAATATAATTAATCTGCCTTCTAACTCAATATATCCAAAATTTGCATTTTAAACCCCAATCTTTTAATAATTTCATTTTGACCCATAATCTTTCAATAATTTCACTTTGACCCCTAGTCTTTTGGTAATCGCATTTTGACCCTCACACTTTCAAGAATTACATCTTAGCCCCTTAATTTTTTGAAATTACATTTTGGCCTCCATTTCTTTCAAATTTCTTTTTTGCCCCATTAATTTTATAAAATTCAATCTTGCCCATAGACTTAATATTTAAAGGACTTCAGTAGAAGATTATCTTCTCCAAAGCTCTATTATCCATAGACTTTCAGTAGAACTTTATTTTTCCAAAGTCTCGGTTTTCGTGGACTTTTAGTAGAGATGTTCTCTCCGAAGTCCTAATTCGCTATCCAGGCTTTAAGTGAAAATTTAATTTCCCCTAAATGTCCTAATGTCTTTCCGCTTAATCGATTTAACAAAACCATTTCCGAACTACGTTGACTTTGATCCCTTTCGGGGGTACGTAGGCACTTACATAGTAAGATAGGTCTAATTATTTATATTTCCATCTTTCTCCATTATTTTTATTGATAAAAAAGGGGTAATTTAAATAAATTAAAATTTTAAAGCATGAACAATTTAGGGTAACCATCCTTAGTGATGGACATTATAGGGTGCCTAACACCTTCCTTACGCGTAATTAGACTCTCGAACCTTTCCTCTGGTTTTAAGGGCCAGTTTTCATCCTTTTTTTTAAGGATCCCAATTATCCTTCTAATTAATTGGTAGCGACTCCCATTTTTTCTGCGTTTTTCCTTATGCACCCAAAGTCATAAATCGATGGCTTTTCATTGGCCGTCACGTTATGACAACATATATGAAATCTTTGACTATATATTTATGTATTTATGTTATTTTGGTAATATATTCTTATTTATTTTATCTTTGAATATACTAATTGACATTTTATTCTTTATTCATACATTTAAAGAAAACATATTACTTGAATCCATCATATCAATACTCTGAAAATTTTGGATCTCAAGAAGATTTCTTGAAAGCGCTTAAGCATGTGATTTCTATATTAGAGCCTAAATTAACTAAAGCTTCTTATGCACTAAATGAGGTTTTTATCATTTTTTTCTTTATCTTTGTCGTTCATGATAAAAACTCTAATAATTGCTTGCACTATATTTTTCATGTGGTAAAAATACTTTGAGATGCTATGTATAGATTTTTCAATAAATTAGCTATCAAATGAATAGATAAAAAATATCCAAGTTTGACTTATTATGCCAATAAAAGAAATACCATGTGTATATGGAAGAACTTTAATATATTACCAACTAACGTGCACCAATTTTAATTTGCAGTTGAATGGTATTGATGCTTTAAATTTGAGAAAAATTGCAATAAGAATATTGTTACAAACAATTTCATCTAGTGGGTGCAAAACAAATTAGAGCACATTTGCACTTATTCACACAAAAGTATATAATCATTTAATTATGATAAATTAGAGAAACTTGTTTTTTCACAACATAATATGCAATTGAAATTGAAGCATATTATGAAGAAGCATAATCCAAAAGATGTTGACTTTAGAGTAATAGATTTGACCACAATTTTTGAAGAAGATGATGGTCTTTCAGAATGGTTGGATGATCTTGATGATGCACTATTAGATGAATTAGATGAAGACACTAAAAATATTAGACGGTATAGTTATTTAGCTACATTTGCTAATTGATTGTCAGATTCAAAAACTATTCAACCAAATGTTAGTGGAAAACAACCAAATAGAATAACTACTGATGAGGAGTTTGAAAATTTGATGAGAGGATCAACACATCGTAGGTTTTCAACTACTGCTAATGTTGATGAGGAATCATATGATGTTACAGATATAGGTGATGATAGTGAAGTAGGTGGTGGAAATGTCATTATTATCTTATGAAAAGTAGGTGACGAATAAGAATATAATTATTTAATATTATATTAGCTAATTTTATATATCTCTACCATTATTATTATGTTAGAATCCTTTAAAATTGAAAAAAGTTTATTTTAAAATTATTTGAAATGTTTCTTTAAAAATATTCTGTTTCTACAAAATTTTTGAAATGTTTCCATTTCTTAGGTGACTGAAATGATATTTCAAAACAAAATTTTGTTCATTGGAATTGAGGAACTGACTTTAGTGGTACAGAAGAGATATAAGTTTCCAGAGAATAGGGGTCTTTGTGCTATTGCCCAGGTCGAGTCACTTTGCTATAAGCTTTTTGGCCGTCTCGCTGTACGGAGGTACATGCATCATATTAGTTATATGATGCATTATGATTTATGAATATTATTTTATGCAGTATGATGATTCTAGGTTGTTTAAATTGTTATTGTCAATCAAAAGCTTGCTTTGGTTTTGCTACTCCATGGTACTCTTATTCATTGGATATTTGCAACACATTATTTCATTCAATTTAGCATGAGCCAATGAGTAATGCCTACAACATATGTTGCTCAAAATGAACCCAGTTTGATTAACTTTCCAGATGAACTTGTAGATGTGTGGCCATTTGAATTTGTTTTTCTTAGTGATATTTGCTTTGGTCATTCTATAAAGTAGGTTCGTGCTTCTGTACCAAGTTTGTGTTAGAAGATGATTAAATCCTTTTTTGTCCTCCATACCATGAAAACTGGTGAAATTTTATTGTATTCATGTTCTATAAAGAGTGGAAGCAGCAAAGATCGAACCCTTGATCATTCGGTCATAGAAGCTATGATAGCATGTAATTTCGAGTGGGTTTAACTCATTCCTATAAAAGCGGCTTAAAGGTGAGGACTGTCTCACTCTTATATACAACACTTAACTACCCAATGCCTCTGATGTGGGTCTTCTAACACTCTCCCTCACGATGGAAGACTGAACATCTCCAAAACGAAAGGAGTGCACCTAGTCACCACATACTTGGCATGGGTCCTAGTCTCAGTCTCGGGTCACCAGCTCTGTGTCTCGATCCAGAGGCCAGTCACCCGAAGAGTCAGATGTGCACGCTTGGATAGAGATGTTCCCACACCTTTGCTTGAGAGGGAGTGCAGGAAATCTAACCATACATGCCTTGGATAAAGTCTCACATTGCCCGGATAAGCTGGTTGAGTAAATGATACAAGTATGAAGCATCCTACATTGACCTAACTCATCTGGAAGATGAGTTAGGTCGATGTACTATATCCCTAAATTCAATACTATCTTCTATAGTTACTATCTTTTTTGTCTTTTTAAACTATTTAATGTTTATTCTTTTGTTTTATTATACCTTTTTTTTTTGAAAAACTATTCCATTACCATAATACTCAAATCTTTGCTGCATGTCAATATCTTCGCGAGCCTTTTATTGAAATGAAAATAAATAGTTTTGTGATTTAATTGATGGGTTCCTTGAGATGCTTTGTGCTTTTTCGTTAGGTATGTGAAAAGGATTTGGATAAGAATTCAATGTGTATCTGACCAAAGAAATAGCTTAAAAGTCAAGTTTAGTAAAAGGAGGTTCAATAGAGTGATGGAAAATTAGTGTTATTTATACATGTGTCAAATGAAGTGCATGACAATGATCACTTTGGTTGGTGCTTTATGGAGAGAAAAAAGGGTTGAAATAATAAGCCTAAATTTCAAGCTAAAATCGAATACATGAATTGTTGGTATGTCTGGTTTGGATGAAAACAATAGTTTTTAGATTTCTACCCTTTTAAAGCCTTACAAAATTTATTTAACATGTCTGTATCCGAAAATTTTCATGTTTGTCATGTCAATTAGTACCAATGCTTTCTACCCTTGTATTGCTTCATTTGCAGAATTAGCAAAGTGAACAACTGTAGTAATTAGCTTCATAGTTCTTTTTTATTAAGGATTATATCAAACTGACTTTATTCTGATGTAAAATTTCTAGGTTTAAGATTTATAGTATGTTTGGGAGTTTAAAAGGAATGGGAAAAGAAAAGACAAAGAAGAGAATGGAGGGGGAGGTGAGGGAAGAAAGGTAAATTTACCTTCACCTTCTTTGGATGTGTTAATAAAGAATAAGAAAATAGTGTATTTCACCTTATTTGGTTAGGACATGAAAGGGGATGGAAGGAAAAATGGAAAATTTCATAGTTATTTTTAAAGAGCAATTTTATTTTTCTGCACTTCTCCTCCAATATGGAAGGGAAAATATCTTACTCTTTGTAAAGACCATTTATGTAACTTCTTGGATAATAGTTCTCCTTAGAGAATTTCCATTGCTTTAAATTAGGCTTGTGTTAAGATTTAATGTTAATTATATATTAAGTAAAAGTTTCCTTCTATAAATTTATTTTGACAAGTACAATAGAAAGTAAGAGAATAAGGATTTCAATTATAATAATAGTTTGGAATGGAACTATACTGAAATAAGATATTTAAAAAGAAAATTTAAACTAATTTTTGTTTCCAAGTGGGTTGAATACTTTCAAATAAAATATTCATATTCTTTTCAGAAAAATTTATGGCCACATATGCAAAATCATTTTATCAAATATCATATTTGGTCATTACACATAGGATATTTTAGAATACCGCAAATTTTTCTTACTCTCTTGGAAATTCCATAATACTCTTTTGGCCAATTCATTTCCACGTTTCTGGATCCTTCCTCCAGCTAATCTAAGTCACTCACGAGCTAGTACACTTTTCACTGACCTACATAGGCTATAAATAAGGATTTTATCTTTCTTATTCCTTTCCTTCAGCATGGAATCTCCAGAAATCCTTCTAGAAAATATTAGTCCAATCTCTTGGCCAATACCAGCTGAGAACCATCTGCAGTAGTCATTCCAAAAAGGATATCTTCTTCACTTTTCAGAATATTTCTTAGTTGACCAAATCAATGCGTTCTAAATTCATGGAAGATTGGAAGAGGATTTCAATGTCCCTTGTTACCAAGTTTAATCGATGAGGTGCAAAAGCCAGAGAGTTAACAATTCTGGTTGTGACTATGTAGTACCCACTTCCAAGTTCTCTAATCATTGACTACCTAAGGTAAATTTTTGTCTAATCTTGATTTTGGGATATCAAATAGGAAAGTTTAAACTATGGCTAGTAAGAAAAATAGCTTGAGGTGTTTATAAATGGTAGTTATGGAATTATAAAATTTTAGTAATATTTGGGTTATTGATGGTTATGATAAATGGAATCCATTAGGTTGAAGAAGTCTTAGTAGTGTTACATATTTGATTGTTGATTGATAATGCTCTTAAGGTGTTTGATGAAATGTCTCAAAGAGAAATCTTGACTTACACTAGTTTTAGGTTTAAATAAGTCATATCTTTGTTCCTATGACTTTAATCCTAATTTGGTTATGGTACTAGAATGAAATGGCCCCTCAAGAAACTTCCCCTAGGTGCTTGACCACAAGTGAATCCAAAGAGGAAGAATAAATCTTGATTCATAGTTGGTGTGGCCAAAGTCCTCAAGAATAGTGGTAATGGGTTCTAAGGTTTAAGTTAGCAAGGTGAGTGGATTCTCATACTCTTGGGTACACGTATTTTCAGTATAAGTTATAGTTATTATGAGTATGATGAGTCTAAGAGATACTTATTAGTTATATTCTTTTTTTTTTTTTTTTTTACTCTTTGAACTTCTTAAGCTTTGTTGTTCTTAATATGTATTATATTGTTCTTGAAGAATATAATTGAAACTTTTTATAGGCACTTATCATTTTTGTCCAGAATTATGCTTGCTAATTATACACTGTTTTCATAAATTTTAAATGTTCAGATTTCTAAACTTATGGTATTATTGTTCTTTTATCATGTTAATTATACATGTTTATGAAAGATGTTTGACATATTATGTTTCAAATGAACATTATTGCTCATGCATATTTTACTGTGTTAAGTCCATATTTTTACATGGTTACTAAATTCTCATTATTATATGAAACTTTACCTGTATTTTGATATGAGCATATTGTGTTTATTTTTCATGGACAATTTTATAAGAGTGATTGAATTTATGTGATGAATGAAAATGGTTTTTGGATGAATCCTTTAGCTACTTTCATAGAGAAACCCTAGGTGCACCTAGTTTATTTGGATGTCCATGGACTACGTTATGGAATACTACCATCTGTGAGCTTGGCTCCCGGTTGGAGTATCTGTTATATGATATGTGTATCTGATAGGAAGTTATGCTCCGAATGAAATATCTGTGATTTGTATCTGATTAGAAGCTCTGCTCCAAAAGTGAACTTCTATTACATGTTATCTGTATATGTGAGAGTTCCTCATGTGAAGAGGCACTGGATTCATCCTTTTGAACTTGCTTTTATTCCGTTTGAGCATATTTCTTTTTTCATAAATATTTCGCCATGTTAAGGTCTGACTTACTTGATGATCATAATTTAAATTTCTGTTTTGGACAAAAAAAAAATTTGATATTGACGTGATCTCAATTTATTTATTTGACATTCGATATTTATATACCTTTATATACGCTTATTTATAGTAACCTACCTAAGTATGTAATATTTATTTTCAAACTTGTACCCTTGAGTATTGGTTTCATCCTCACTGAGTCTAGATGACTCATTCCTTTATTTTTCCCAATCAAATTTTTGCAGGGTTCCAAGTTCAATTTGTGAAATTCATATAAATTTCTCTGGATGACAAATGGAGAAACCCTTGAAGCTCTTGGACAGTTGGATTAGGCGATAGCATTGTTTTATGTAATCAGCGGTCTTGCATAATATAATGTATTGTGTTGCAACATATAATTAGTTGTTTGTGTCATGGCCACGGAGGCCTGTATCTTGTGTCATGGTGGGTATATCTTTTGTATTAGTATTTGGTTGATAGTTTGAGTTATTTCACGTTAAATGCATCTGTAAATGTGAAGGCTTGTAGAGATTCATATTATTGATGGTTTCCTATGCCGGTCACGTGCTTAGAGATTGGGGCGTGACACACTCTCTCTCTTGGAGGTGAATGAATGGGAATGGCTCTCCTCCATTTCCCCTCCATTTGCCTTATCCTAATTAAAAGAAAATTCTAAACAAGAAATTAGGTATCCCTTCACTTAACTTCTCTTTCCTTTTCCTTCATTTCCCTAATGCAAAGATACTTTTAGATGGATTGTTAGGAGCGATCGACTGGTTTAAAAACTGTAAACTAGAGATATTGTCCTGGCTCTCGCTAAAGATCTCCCTTGGAAGTTGATAGAATCATGTGTACTAGAGATATTGCAGGCACGGAGTATGTTTGATCTTTTGCAGTTGCCATCTTGATTGTTCTTGTAATGGATTCTGAGGCACAAGTTTCTACATATTGGTTTTCTCTGTTTTTTGCTTGATCCATGCAACTTTATTAATTTTCTCTGAATCTTAGTAGGTTCAACCAAGGGGAAAGGATCTGGTCCTCTCTAGCAAAAGGTATATTCTTGATTGGGTCACCATAGTTTTGTTTGCGAATATTGCTTTTTTGATGGTCATTTTCAAGGTCCAATTCATCCCCAATGTATAAGCTATTTGTGTTGGCTACAGATATTGTATTTGCCCTTCATAAAAGCTGAGTTCTTATATTTCTACCTTTGTGAGTGTTATATATAGAAACACCACTTGAATGCTGGGTTTTTCTGCTACAGCATTGAGGATCACATGATAGGTTTAGATTGCAAGTGAGTTCTAGGATAGCATATTGGCATTTATAAAAGGATTATGCGCCTCCTAGGAGTTTTGGCACTAGCTCTAGAAGTAATAGGCTACTTCAGATTCTGTTTCCTCAATTTCTTCTGCCGTAAATCCTGGGTTGGACTATATAATTATCTTATTTACTAGAATTTTATCCTTCAACAGTGTCTATGTAAAATAAATAACACAGTAGAGAATTGTAGATTGCATCACTAGTAAGGCAGCTGTTTACTTTTGATTAGCATAGTTCTGCAGGCAACTTTTAAGGATGCCATGTTGGAGGAGTTTATGGCTAAAACAGATGTTGCATTTGACATGACGAGTACCAATAAATGCCTTTCTTTGCAGCTTGCTTGGACATACTATAACGTCTACCAATAAACTCCAACAATGAAAGGTTAAAACTATTTGTCTTAAAATTCCTTTTTATCAGAAAATCACTGTCTACTACATTATGCTTATCATGCATCATCAAAACTTAGCACAACATAGAAAAAAGTGGGAACATGATTTATTTATTTTAAATAGCAAAAGAAAAAGAATAAGAGGCTCCTATTGATCACTGGGGCACATTGTAACCAAAGGTTTACAAAAGAAAGCATTTTTTTAATTGATAACAAATTTTCACTCCCAGAATTAAATACAATTTAGATGATCAGAATGCTTAGAATTTCTTCTTTGAAGTTGATGTCCAGACCAAGTTTGTAAGTCAGCACTCACCACAAGGCGCTAAAATATTTAGAATAAATCACATTTTCCCCTAACAACACTAAAAAAACCGAAGAGTAGAGATGGGGATGCCTAGGCCACTGGAGTAGTTATTCTGATTTCTGAGACTTGAGGTTTGCATTATTAAGACCATAGTTTTTTTGCAAGCTTTTAAGGATTAAAATCTTTTTGCTGGAACTCTGAGGTGGTTGTTGCCTTATCATTTTTGATATTTGGTTTCTTTCAACGGATGAGTATTCTGCAGCATGAGGTATTGTAAGTTGTATACCCATATCTTTGAATAATCTATTGAGATAACTGGTTTGGGTTATGATAAGCTCTAATGTTAGTCCGTTATATGTATTTATTGGATACTAATGCCCAATTGTTCATATTCTAAACTGAATATGCCCCTCTCCATCCAATTTCTGGTAGGTTGTGTGTCGTTTTTAGATTTAGTTTTAAATCATTTCATAACTTCCTTTTTGACTTCAGATTTTTCGAAGATCTCAGGATATGATATTTGAAAGTTTAGTTATTGGAGAAGAGTAAATGAACTGACATATCTTCTGTTATACAGATTTACCTGAACACCTCCATTGTCAGAAGTTGACATGCGTTATTGCCAAGTGAGGTCAAAAGCCTGATTCAAATGGGTCTACAAAAAGGATGTTGAGCCGTAATATGAAAACTGTTCTATAGAAAGTTCAGTCACACTTAGTTTTACATCTCAAATCCGCCACTTGCTATTGCTTTTCAAGAACATGGTGGGGGTGGAGAAATTTATACCACATTTTGAAGACTCTTTCTAAGATACTTGGGCTTTTTGTAATGCAAATGTGGTTATGAAATAGACCTCCTCATGGGTCATTTTGAGTTATTTTCGATGTATTAATATTCATAAGGTAGTTGATACTTTATATAAAAGTATCAAAACATCCCTTTATCATTAATACCAATATGATAAATTATTGAAAAATAAGAACAAATTAATAATTCATATTTTTATAAGAAAATTAAATGTTATTTCATAAACAAAAAATAATAATAAGCAATATATTATTAAATTTTAAGAGAAATAAGAATAATTTATTAAAGATGAAGAGGCGCTCGACTATAGTGCCGGTCGATCGCCTTCGCAATTATTGCCTCATCACCACTAATTGTGGCGTTAATTTGAGAAAACTATAAAAGTGTCCTCCAAAAATTCTTCTAATTATTGAAACATAGATTATATTTGTAAAAAAAAAAACTATTATAATGGGATAAGTTTGAGCTTTACCACTAGGCTTAGTCAAAGTTTAGCTTATGAATATATGCCAAATTTAAAATGGCTTGAGTTTAATTCCACACATAAAAAGTTCAATAAGCTTGGGCCAAAGTCTAGCTCGGCCCTAGAATAGGTGTATTCTGAAAGAAGGTTTACAATGCTTGATGTTGCTATCAATTATTCATTCAAGTAATATTTTTGATAAGAACTATTATAAAATAATTAAAAATATAGAAATTAAAAAAATATAAATATTACATGATTAAGTGAATAGGATGTAATGTAGTTTAATTATAGTAATATAAATTTTACTTGTCCTTCAATGAATGAAAATCTTGCCTCCTTTTTGTTTATTCAACACTATATATTTCAAAATTAAGAAAATATGTTAAGACCACAATGCTAACACCGTCATATTTAAGATTCCATTTCAAGTTTTAACTTGGACGATTCCTATCGTTCAAATGCAAAAATGACTCTAAAAAATAGGCAAGGTCAATTATTGTTATATATTAGGTTATATCTGCCGAGATCAATATTTAGTCATATCAATTATGTATAGTAGTGTTTATAGTTACAAATAAAAGAGGATGGAAAATAATTATATGTGACAAAGAGGATAACATTGAATACCATAACAAATGTAATTTTCAAAGAAGTCTTCCAAAACTTGAAATAGGTACTTGCATGTTATTTGTATTGTTAATGTTGTCTTGCAACTGTGTTTTGAAATTGTTATTTTGGTTATATATGCTTTCATGTATTTAAATGTTATAATAATGAATGGGAAAATAAAGGGAAGCTTTTTATGTAAAAGACAATTCTCTCAAGTACTATTATTATTGCTCTATGCTATTTTGTTCCTTGTACATTTTCATATTGGGCTGCACCATATGCAGGGTGTACCATAACTTTCGGTATCAAAATTATATTTTTTTTTATTTTTGATTTTTTAACATTAATTAATTATTATTTAGATCATATAATTTTTTAAGAATTTTTTAAAACATTTTAATATTTTTTTAGAATTTTTTTCTATTTTTATTGTACTATTTAAAATAAATTTTTTGATACTATTCATTCATAAATATAAAAAATTTTAAAAAATTCATAAAAAATATATAACATAAATAATAATTCATTAATATTAAAAAATAAAATAATAAAATAAATATAAAATAAAAAATAAAAAATAAAAAAATTAAGCTTCCGTCACATAGTGTGACAGTAGCTTAGAATCACCCTTTCATATTTTCGTTTAGAAATAGTGTCTTTGTATTTTTCATTTATCAAAGAATTATGCATATTTTTTTAAGAGTCAGGAATAGGATATGATTGAAGATACTTATTGTGACAAAATGGTAACATATTGAGTAACACAATAAATATAGTTTTCAAACAAGTCTTTTAAAATCTAAATTAGGATGGTAATGCCGTAATGGGGAGGGTCAGGGTTAAGGGACCCCCCTATGATACGGGAATAGCTACCACATGGACAGATGAAGGGGAGGCCTTATCAGCTAAGAGAGTAGAGTGCCAATATTAATAATAGATATTTTTTAAATTATATTTGAATGTATTGATATATTTAAATATATTTTTTTTGTATTTTTAAAATTTATTTTTATTTATTTTGAAATTTTTATATTTTTTTAAGTATTGTGTTTAAATTATTATTTTTTTAAATTTTTTTAACTTGTTTCCCCTTGTCCCTCTCCCCATTGGGGAAAATTTATCTCATCACTGACCTCCAACGACAGTCATTGCAGGGATCTCCAAAAGTGAGAAATTTTGTCATTCATAATCTAAAATAGGTACTTATAGTTTATTTGGGTTATTACCATTGTCTTATAACTATGATTTAAAATTATTATTTTTATTAAATATCCTTTCGTGTATATTTGAATGTTATGGGACTGTTTGTTTAGACTTATTAAAAAATGTATTTTTTCCTTCTCTTACAGGAGGAAGGACTTTTTTTTAAGGAGAAGTTGTTTTATATTTGAATGCAATAATTTAGAATGGCTCTTGAAGTAGGGTGAACAATTTTAGAAATGAAAGTTTATCTCTCTTATTATTTTTCTCCTTATCAGAAAAAGTTAAAAATTTTAACTTCTCTTTATAGGAGATTTTCTCCATTTTCATTAATTTATCCGTTTTCTATAAGTCCAAACAAATAGGTATATTTTTATTAGAATGCATTATTGTTTTTAAAAAAAGTAACTTATTCTCAAAATAAGCCTAAACAAACAGGGCAATAATTATAAATGCGTTAACGTATACTTGTAGAGAAGAAGCTTTTTATGTAAATGGTAATTCTCTCCATCTACTATTGTTATTGTTACCTATTAGCAAGGTATATTTTTACAATTAAAAATTTTTAATATCCTTATAAAATTTATTAATAAATTTATATTGTTAAATAATAAAATAATTAAAATTTTATGCATTGTACAAGTCAAAATTTAGTTTTATGTATATTTAAATGATTTAATAATATTTCATGTATATTAATATGTATTTTTTGATTAATTTCATTAAATATTAAA